>PVIC010009093.1:0-46665 GCA_004025085.1 Thryonomys swinderianus | reverse complement strand
TTTATTCCTTTTCCTTGAGATTGTTTTGTCTATTTAGAGTCTCTTGTCCTCCCTTGTGAATTTTTGAGTTTCTTTCCTAGATCTGTAGAAAATGTCCCTGTTACCTTGATGGGAATCACACTGAATGTGCAGGTGGCTTTGAGTACTGTGGACATTTTAACAATATTAATTCTTTAATCAATGAACCTTGGAGGCTGCCCCATCTTTGTGTGTCTTCTTCAATTTCTCTCATCAGTGTTTTGTAATTTTCATTTTAAATTTTTACTTTCTTAAATTTATTTCTGGGGTTTTTCAAAATTTGAGAGTTGGTAGCTACTGTACTTTCATGATTTCTTTCTCAATAGATTTTCTATTTATGTACAGAAAATCTATTGTTTCTGTATGCCGATCTTGAATCCTGTGCTACTGTGGATTGGCTCACAGTAAACCTGTCCTCCTTTAAGTGTGGGTGTTAGGTGTTGTGTCTCTGATGAAAAAGTAAGATTTTGAATTTTATCACGTTTTATCTGCACCTTTTGAGATGATTATATTCTTTTCATCTTTCATTCTATTGATGTGATTTGTGGATATTTATTTGCACATATATTGAGCCATCTTTGCACACCTAGAATGAAACTAACTTGATCATTGTGAATGATCTTGTTGATGTGCTCTTGAATTCTGTTTACTAGCATTTGTTGGGAATTTTTATAAATATGTGCGTCAGGGACATTGGTCTCTAGTTTTCTTTTTCATTGTATCTTTGCCTGGCCCTCATCACAAGACAACGCTAGCTTCACAGAATGAACATGCCACCTCTGAACACTGCTCCAGTGAAATCAAGCCTTTGACACATTAGTCTTTTGGGTGACATGCAGACCTCAAACCATGAGTTTAGAAAAGTTACCTCCCTTTCAATTGTTTGGGAAGAATTGGGAAGCTTGGGAAGAATTGACATTAGTTCTTTAAAATATTGGTACATCTGGCCTTTAAACGTTGAAGCCATCTGGCCTTGGTCTTTTGTCTGTTTAGAGACTTTCTATTACTGATTCAATCTTATAACTTGTTCTTTGTCTTGTTGGGCTTTATTATGTTCACATGGTTCAATTTTGGTGGATCCTGTATGTCCAGAAATACGTCCATTTCTTCTAGGTTTTGTTAGTATATGGTTTTTCTTAGAATTCCTAATGATCCTTTGTATTTCTGTGCTATTGGTTGTAATGTCTCCTTTTTCACCTCTCATTTTATTTCAGTTTTCTCTCTTCTTTTTGCGATTCGTCTAGATAAATGTTTATCAGTATTCTTTCTCTCTTCAAAGAACCAATTCTTTTGTTAATCATTTGTACTTTTTAAGTCTCTGTTTCACTTATTTCTACTCTGATCTTTTTTTTTCCTTTCATTCTACTATTTCAGGCTTGGATTTATTATTTTTACAAATCCTTAGATACATCATTACATTATTTGAAATCTTTATTTTATTTAAGTATTTATTGCTATAAACCTCATTCTTTCCTCTATTTTTGCTTCATCTCACAAGTTTTAATGTGATGTGTTTCCAATTTTGTTTTTCTTGAGTAATTTTTAAATCTCTTCTGATTTCTTTGATATCCTACTGTTCATTCCAAAATGCGTTGTTCAGCCTTCATATATTTGTATAATCACTAACATTTCTTTTGTTGTTTACTTCTAGTTCTATTCTATTGTGATTAGAGAAGGTGAAGAATATGATTCTGATTTGCTTGGATTTGTTAATACATGTTTTGTAGCCTAATATACATTCTACTGTAGAGAAAGTTTCACATGCTGATGAAATGAATCTGAATTCTGTTACTGTTGGTTGGAATGTTTTGTAAATGTCTATTAAATCCATTTGATGTATAGTATAAGATAGGGTAGGGTAGGGTGGGGTGGGGTGGGGTAGGATAGGATAGGATAGGATAGGATAGGATAGTTTCTTTTTGGATTTTCTGTTTATATTTTCTATCCACTGATTATAATGGAATATTAAAATATCCTCTCTATTATTTACGTATCTTTCTCCCCTTAGGTCCATTGTTTGTTTTTTAAAAATGGGTGTTCTGGCATTAGTACATAAAAATGTATAATCATATCTTGTTAAATTGATTCCTTGATAATTATAGTGTTACCTTTTGTCTCTCCTTACAGTTTTTGTCTTAAATTCTATTTTTCTCCTTGTTTCTATTTCGATGGGATACCATGTGGAAACAGAGGAAAGGAATGTAGCTAGAACCTTTGCATTAGGTTTAGTCTCCTGTGAGTTGATGGCACACAGCAAAATAATTAATAATTAGGCAGAAATGAGGCTTGGAAAAGCTGATCTAGGGCCTAAACCATGCTACCCTGGGTAGCAAAAGACCCCAGACCTCAGTTTGCCACACCTTTTATTCAGAGCCTCGAGAGTAACAAAATGTAACAGAAGACAGACAGCCACAATAGTCCTAGAGACATTTTGCAGATGAAGATCCCATAGGGCAGGGCAGACACCAGCAATGATGTCATCCCACCCTGAAGCATCACAGCATGTGGGACCGCCAGAATCCTTGCTGTTACGAGAGGTGAAGGTGAGTTGAATCCAAAGTCCATCTGCACAAGGAAGGCTTGGTCGGTTTCGACCTTCCAATTATCTCTCCCAAACAGGATTATTCCCAACAATGCCATTTTCTGTTCTTTCACTTTCAGCCTGTTTGTGTGTGTTTACTTCTAAAATGAATTTAATAGATAGCATTAGGTCTTTTTTTTCCCCATGAAGCTAGTCTATATCTATTAACTGAAGAGTTTAGGCTATTTACATTCAAGCTTATTATTGATAAGAAAGGAGTTATTCTTGACACCTTCTCCTATTCCTTTTTAATATTCTTTGCTCTTTGTCCTGTGGTTTGATGATTTATTTTATTAATAAACTTTGATTCTTTCCCATTACCCTTTTGTGTATCTACTGTTCTAGTGATATTTATACTTCCATATGTTTGATGGTAGTAGTTATCTTTCATTTCTGGGTGCAGAACTCCCTTAAGTATCTTGTAAGTTTGGTCTAATGATCATGAATTCCCTCCATTTTTGTTTTGCAAAGTCTTTATTTCTCTGATTTCTGAAAGATAGCCTTTCCGAGTATAGTAATCTTGGTTGACAATTATTTTATTTTAGGACTTGAAACATCATTCCACTTCTAGGTCTATAGAATTTGTGCTGAGATGCTGGCTATTAGTATGAGGACAATCTTAAAAATGATTTGGCCCTTTTCTCTTGCATGTCATTAAGTTTTTATTTATCTTGTGCTTCTGACAGTTTGATTATAATACACCCCCATGTGAAAATATTTCCTGCTCATGTGTATTTGATGTACTGTGAGTCTCCTGTACATGAATGTTCACATCTTTCCTAAGGTTAGGATTATTTTCTGCTGTTAGTTCTTTGAATATGTTTTCTGTACTAATAACTTTTTCTCTTCACCTTTAAACATTTCAAAAATACACGTTTGTTTGTTTAATGGTATTCCATGTTGTTTTTTTTGTTTTGTTTTGTTTTTTGAGACAGGGTCTTGCTTTGTAGTTCGGGCTGGCTCTGGGCTCACTATGTAGTCTAGGCAAGCTTCGAACTCAGCAATCCTCCTGCCTCTGCCTCCCGAGTGCTGGAATTACAGGTGTGAGCCACCACGCCCGGCACTGTGGTATGTGGTATTGATTGCTGGTGGGCATGAGTCTCCACGCCCAGCATTGTATGTGATTTCCGGGGATCGAACTCAGGACCTTGCGCTTGCAAGGCAGGCGCCAGAAGCACTGAGCTAACCCTCTGGCCCAAGTATTCCATGTTTTTTAACGTTCCATTTTTTGCTTTGTTTTGGCTTTTTGTTTTTGTTTTATTGCTGGTTTTTTGTTATTTGTTTTTTGCTATTTTGGGTCTCGCTGGAATACTTCAAAAGACCTGACTTCAACTTCAGCTATT
Source organism: Thryonomys swinderianus (assembly GCA_004025085.1). Classification (NCBI taxonomy): domain Eukaryota; kingdom Metazoa; phylum Chordata; class Mammalia; order Rodentia; family Thryonomyidae; genus Thryonomys; species Thryonomys swinderianus. The sequence goes on along the minus strand of PVIC010009093.1, from coordinate 42,723 downwards.
CTTTTGTCTACTTGATCTAGTACATTGTTGAAGCTTTCAAATATATTTTATTTGACTTACTAATAAAGCTAATTATAAGTGAACTCACATTCAACATCACCTTGCTGTCAAGAAATTGCGGTATTACATGGTCGGGAAAAATAATCTTCATTCCCAAGAACCTGCCATCCTCCTACTTGTTCTTCCTCAAACATGTGTAGTTCAGACATGTCGTGGCTCAGACATGCAGTGTGTTTGGCGCCTGGAGCACCCACAGGGTGTGGGCGGGAAACCAGCTGGCTAACACTGCACCTTTGCCTCCAGGTACAGCGTTTTTGGGGTTTTTTTTTTACCAAGATTAGTAACACATTACCTTGTACCCTAGAGCAGGAGAGCACTGAGAGAAACAAGGAACTACTCCAGGCCTTCACGAGAAAGATATTAAAGGAACAGACAGTGGGAATCTGCCAGTGAGGTTACAATTCAAGATACCTGTCCTAGCTTGAGCTGCACCTGAGTTTCCAGCCATATCATGTCCTAATAGAAATTTGTTGTTCCTTCTTCCTAGTGAGAAGACACTGACGTACAGCAGCAGTCTGTACTGTCCCCCAAAACACACGCAAGGAGGCCCTTTGAAGAGTGGCTCCAATCAAAGCGTTGTTCTCCTGGGATCCTCACAAAGGATTCCCAGAAGTCCTTTAACCGCAGTGCTCATGTGTAGCTTCTGAGGTTTCCTGCTCGCCTGAGTGCCTCTTGGATGTTTGTAATACTCTTAGCAGTTCCCTAAAAGGCCGCAGTTCGTGAAAGGACCCCGGCTGAGCCCCTGTGAAGCTGAGCTGCTGTGCAGCTTGTCCAGGGAACATCTTCATTTCTTCAGACCCCCTGGGACTGAGTGTGGAGAGCAAGCCTGCACTTTAGTTACCTCTGCAGTCCCTCATGCCACACCAACCTCAGGTCAGTGGTTCCAGACCTTCTGAAAGGATAAAACTGCCCCGAGTTTTTTGCCTTCCCGTTTACTTTTTCAGGCAAGGCAGAATACTCATAATGAACTCCCCTACTGCTACATGAGATTTCATCTCTAGAAGTTTCAGAGATAGCTCTAGGTTGAGCTTCACGTGAGCCCTGCTGAAACACAAAACTGCAGACATGCAATTGGATAATCTGACAGTCCTCAGTACACTCTGCAAACTAAGGAATAAGTGCAAAGTAAACATTATCAGTGATTCCAATGAGAATGACAAATCCAACCCCTGGGTCAGCTCAAAGTTCAGGGATAAAGTTCAGCAATGAAGTGCTGACAGCCAACCCCCAAATGGTAGGATGCCAAAAGTCAAATGGAAATTACTGAAGAGAATCTAATCTTATTACACACATACACACGCACACGCACACACATGCACACACATACCTGCCTTAGCTGGAACAGTAAACATGGATGGCATTTACTCCCTCATCTCTATCATTACAAAGGACCAATCATAAAGATATTTATTTTGTCTTCTTCCCAGCTCTGGTAAGCTAATTACAAAGTAATATTAATTAGCTGCAGAATAAATTAGTGCTATCAAATGGAAAGTAAAGGCATTCTTCTAAAAATTATTGATGGGGAATAACAGTTTAAATGATTATTCCAGATGGAAAAGTTTTAAAATTATTTTGAGTAATATTATTTGTAGGGGATAGCGTACATTAAAAGGTAAGTGCATAGTCTATTCATGAATAAGAAAAGAAAAGGCATGCTTGAATCCTTGACACCACCAGGGGGAGCAACCTAGGTAAAATGGTCCCCTGTGGTCTTTGTTGGTGGAAGTCACTGAAGAATGGAAGTGTCTCCAGTGGTAAGAAGAGGGGTCGAAATTGGAGCTTGCTATCCATAGTATCAGTTGATTTTATAGCCTTACCACACACAGTGACTAAGTGACCTGAAATAATGCCTTTATTGAAAATACATACTCTATCCTCTTTAAAATTACAAAATTGGGGCCGGAGGGTTAGCTCAGTGGTTCCGGCACCTACCTTGCAAGCACAAGGTCCTGAGTTCGATCTCGGTAACCACATACAACAATGCTGGGCGTGGTGACTCACACCCACCAGCCATCAATACCACATAGCACAGTGCCAGGCGTGGTGGCTCACACCTGTAATCCCAGCACTCAGGAGGCAGAGGCAGGAGGATTGCTGAGTTCGAGGCTTGCCTGGGCTACATAGTGAGCTCAGGGCCAGCCTGAACTACAAAGTGAGACCCTGTCTCAAAAAAATATAAAAATAAAAATAAATTTAAAAAATAAAATTACAAAATTATAACCATTTGCTTCTAAATTCTCAAATACACTTCTGTTAGATGCCATGTTCTGTTCTGCCTCCGATCCGTCTCATCTGCAGAACCCTTAATGGAGTCATTTCTGTTTGATCCCACATAGGTCCAACGACACCTCACGGTGAAAGTGTCAGGCTTTCAATTCTCCGAAAAAATGAAAGTCACTTATGAGTTGAAAGCATATGGGATATTAATGGTAAAGACACAAATAAGTGAAAAAGCCTGGAGTCAAAGGACAAAAACTCAAACCACTAAACATTACACAGCATAATCTCACAGCATAATCAAAAACATTGTGACACCATGGATTTCGTTGTAGTGCGGATCGAATCAAGTCCTGTCACCATAAGCCTGGAGAGTGTAGGGTAATGTCACCCCCTCCACTTGGGCCTAAGAACCGCAGCTTGGTGATGAGCCCAGAGAAGAGTCTAGGGAACACAGACTGGGTTGCTGTGGACAGTGAACCTTGTCAGCATGAGGCTGCAGAGAACCGTGAGCACCGGGGCAGTCTCAGGTCCCCCTGCAATGAGTTTTCTTAACTCCGGCTCTGTGGAGAGGACAGGGAGCCTTAGGGGCCCAACCATACTCTGTAATCAGTTGTTTATTTCACAGTTTTCAGTCTTAGCAGTGTGGTCATGATTAGCAGTGTACACATATCTCCACAGCTATCCCCTGAGGAATGCATGAAGATAATCCTCCAAGTGGTATTTCTGGGCCTAAGGGTGTGTACATTCTTAGTGCTTTCAAAACCACCAAGTGGGCAAATTACACAAGCTCTGCTCCTAACAAGAGCATTTGAAAATTCTCATTTCCTCAGCTCTTTTCAGTTTGCCTCTTGCTTTTCTCTAGGGCTGAATTTTAAAGTAGTATCTTTAAAGTAGAAGGGTACCTAAATTCCATCCCTTTTCTTTTTTTAGGAAGAAAATATGGAAGGTCCCATGAGATGGGATGGTTTGTCGTAAACCAGAGCATCTCGGGAAGGATGAGACAGGGCTGGCTGTAGCCCCTGGCCCTGGCCTTCAGCTTGACACAGAACAGATGTGTTGGAAGGTCCCGCCTGGGCAAATCCATACAAACAAAGTCGATGAGCAGCTGCCTCGGCTTCAGGGAGGGATGAGAGGAGGGACAACTGGAAGGCATGTTTTTGGAGGAAGGTGGGGGTTAGAGAGACACAGAAAAATAGTCTATGTCAAAGGTGACGATGTCTACACAGCACTGGGACCGTGGTAAAAACCATTCAGTGGTATACTATGAATAGGCAAACTGTATCATATAGAGTATCCCCTAGTGAAACTGCTATTAATTACAAGAGGACAGAAGAAAAGGAGGCGAGGAAATCACAGGTCCCTATTCAGTGCTTTCTGCCTGGTGATCTGCCCACTTTCTCACTTCTGCTAAAGGAGCACAGGTCTGTACATAACCGTCAGCCCAGATTTTGCACACCCTCTGCTGTATCTGTAAATTGTGGCCAGCACACCCTGGTCAGCCTCCTCCAGAACTTTGAAGTCAAGGATTTAAAAAAGTCTTCTATGCTGGGTGTAATGGCACACGCCTGTCATCCCAGCACTCGGGAGGCAGAGGCAGGAGGATTGCTGAGTTCGAGGCTTGCCTGGGCACCATAGTGAGCTCAGGGCCAGCCTGGACTACAAAGCAAGACACTGTCTCAAAAAAAAGAAAGTCTTTTATGTTCGCCTGAGGATCTAGCCCAGGGTATTGGTCACAGCTTAGACCCTTGATAAACATGTTTTTGCTAAGTTCCCAGTGAAATGGAGGAAAATTAAATGTTAACTAATAAGACACTGACGGCATTATTTCCTACCTTTAATGCCTACTTCTCCCTGGCATCTGGCTCAGGCCCTGCGCAGCAGACTGGTAGCTGACACCGCTCAATGTCCCACATGCAGTACTTGGTCTCGTGTCACGGCGCACAGTGAGTTGTCAAAGGTCCCACCGGGCCCTTGGTTCCCGGACGCAGAGGACTCCATTCAGTACCTGCTGCAGGCAGCGCCAGGGTGGAATTCATGGCACCTTATTCCTTTTGGGAGGGGAGCAGGTTCCTCTTACGAGGAAAGAATACAATACGAATCCAGAGTACATGGCAGCCCTAGAAGGGGCCACACAAAGAGGGTCCCTGAGAGACCAGCCTCCCCTAAGCCTGCCTCTGGCTCTAGTCATTGCTCCTTTTGATTGGATTTTGCTTTGTTTCTATGTTAAAAGTCTGTTGTTAAAAAGCAGTTTCGCATTATAAGCCTCCTAGCCTTTCACGTCTTCAGAAAAACAGAGTTTAAGTAATTGTTTAATTAACATCCTGTGCCATCAAACCGATAACTAGAATGATGACATAGCATCCCATCTCTGGTGGAGGTCTTGCTCCAAAATCAGTGCCTAATGGGAAAATCACACAGAATCCTAATTGTCCTGAAAATCCCTTAAATTGCCTGTTAAGTACAGAATGTGTGATTTTCTGGCTATGACCTTGTCAGTGATTCTTAGACACAGTCAAGTTTGGAAGCCATTCAGCCAGATGCAAGGAAGGAAAGGCTGCATTCAGCGTCTTCGCCTTCTCACGGCTCTTGAATCTTCAACACAAGGCGGTGCTCCCTGGGGCTGCCAACCCCATCTTGTCTGAATCCAGAGCCTGTGTGAGCTTAATAAATGTGCACAGAGTGACTCTGTGTTACTGAGTTTTCAAAGACACTTTGTAGTGTCTATTGGATTTTTATTTATTTACATTTTTGGAGATACAGTCTTATTAGGTTGCTCGAGGCAGTCTCAACACTTGGGCTCCAGGGATCCTCCGGCCTCTGTCCCTGGAGAAGGTAGGACTCCAGCTACATGTCACCATATGCGGCTGGCAATTGAATTTTAATTGAGGTTTCTGTAGGTCGGGTCCCCTGTGTCAAGATGATGTCTGAAGGTGTTTCTGCTGTGGCCACGCTGCACACCAGCGCTCTCCGGCACGGGCCCTGGGCTCAGCGTGTCTCTCAGGATGACTCTCTGGGCTAGAGGACTCCCTTCCCGGGGGAGACTTGGCCAGGCCTCTGATTGAACCATCACTTCCTTACACCTGTCCGATGCAAGTTTGTACAGGCAAAGATCCTTTTGCGGTGAAAGTATTTATTTAGTATTTTACTACGCTTCATCTTTTGCTTCTTTTTAAAATTCAAATTTAAGAGAGAAAAGATGCATCTGTTTTGTTTGCATTTTTAAAACCAGTTCATGTAAAGCATTAGAGACTTCCAGAAGATATCTAGAAATCTAGCTAAAGCGGGTCCCAAGGCATGAATTTGCTCCTGCTCTCATGCTTAATTGTGCCTATAACTGACATGCGTAATAGCTTTCACAAAGTCCAGCGACATGGTCTACTCCTCGGGGGAGGGGAGCTCTTTGGACCCGATTCCCACGAATCTGTCAGCTATGCACTGGGCAGTCGGGCTTCAGAGTGAATTAGTCCACAGCGTTGGCCTGAAGGTCACACTGGGCTGGAGATACCCGGTCCCTGAGTCACTGATGAGCCTTCAGTTTGTCTCACATTCAGTCATACAGGACCGTGGGCTGCTTAACTCTTAGGGAAACCTCCTGCCTTCCCACCATGATTTCTACAGGTGGCTAACATTGTGGATTATTATTTTACTCATTGAACTGAAAGGGTAATTTCGAATCCAAGTTTCAAGGCCGTCTCACTATACTGTCTTACCTACCACTGATAATATAAGCAGAGGCAACCAGAGGCCTTGGCACGTTCTTTAGAGATTCACCTGGAAGCTATGGCCCTGTTAATCTCTGCTGTGTTCATGCCCATAGTGACTGTCCATGATCAGCCTCAGCCCACTCTTCAACATGCAAAAAAAAGATAAACGGGGGCTGGAGGTTTAGCTCAGTAGTACCAGTGCCTGCATCGCAAGCACAAGGTCCTAAATTCGATCCCTAGTAACCACATACAATGCTGGGCGTGGTGGCTCACGCCTGTAATCCCAGCACTCGGGAGGCAGAAACAGGCGGATTGCTGAGTTCCAGGCTTGCCTGGGCTACAGAGTGAGCTCAGAGCCAGCCTGAACTACAAAGCGAGACCCTGTCTCAAAAAAAAAAAAAAAGATAAACGCCAGGTTAGGATATCAAGTGAAGGCAGCCCTCAAGCCTTAGAAAATCTCTTCATCCACCTCCACCAGGCTCAAGAAATCCTGATTTAGGAGGCTGATCTTTCCTCGAATACCTCTTTAAAATGCATTCCAAAATCAAAGCCAGTAGTTACATTTCTCTGCAAAGGAGCAAACAAAAAAATGTTTTGTTTGACACAGCAGTAATAGAAACTAGACTGTGTTTCCGTTTTATGAAACCTCGGAGGGTAATTCATTTAGAGCTTGACATTTAATATCACCTAATCACCTCTCTAGCGAGATATTTTGTTTGGCTCTATGAGCCCCACACACATAGACACAGCTGCTGGCACGGGCTGGGTCTTGTTGGTAGGTAGACTGTTTTTAACACCCAAGGCAGGACTTGGCAAGAAGCAGCAGCACCTGCTTTATTGAGAGGCGTCTTCATATTTTATCCTCTGAAAGAGAAATGTGTGATGTAAATGTCCTTAAGAGATGATTAGCATACATCAGGATGTCCGTTGTAAAAGGCGTTGTACCAGATGCCCAGTGCACAGTCACTCAGCATGAAGGCAGATGGAGGCTTTGAGCTTTGAAAGGAAACAAATTTGTGAGCTCCTAAGTGTCTGCCTGCTCCTGGCGAACATCCACCCAAGTAATCTGACCCAGGGGCTCCCAGGTAGATTGTGCCCCACAGGAGCTTGGGAAAGGTGACCCGCAGCTTCCTGTTGCCCGGAGTCTGTGAATCAATACAATAGGATTCAGCACCTCTGCCCGGAGATTTGTGTGTACTGAGTTAAAAGAAAGGATTAAAAACACCATGTTCATCAACACATTAATATTGGTTCCCCTGACATCAGGGAAGATGTTAATGTAGAGGAATTTTCCTCCCAACTTTTCAAAAATTGGAACAATCATTCCAGCCGTAGGAGCAGGGAAATCTAAAATCCATAATACTTACCAACTCAAGTACAAAGAAAATGAAACTAGAAACCCAAGACGTTGTCACTATGACTGGCCAGGCCTATATTTGGTTTAAGAATAATTTTCTGAATTTCCAGAGTTTGACTTCTGCACAGCTAATAGAGCCATTCCCTGTCTGACTCTTGTGTGGCTCCTGTTTGCCGTGCCTAGCTATGGAATTCCTATCTCTGTGGGGCCCTGGTCTCTTTCACAGAGACCGAAGGAGAAAGGCACAGCTCGCGGGCACACCCTCAGTTCCCAGCCTCCTGCCCTCAGGTCTGCGAAGCAGGCTGCAAAGGGTGTTTACATTTAAAAGGACTTGAAAAAGGACTAGTCTCAATCCATTCCACGTTGCTGTAGCAGAGTTTCACAAACCAGGTCCATAAAGAATACAGTTCTAGGGCCGCAGATTTATCTCAGCGGCGCTGCACCTGCCTCACATGTGTAAGGTCCTAAGTTTGATCCCTGATACTGGAAAAAAAAAAGGGGGGGGGGATACAGTTCTGGAGGTGGGAAGTCCAAAATGAAGGTGCCAGAATGTGTTGAAGGCCCTCTTGCTTTGTCGTCCCAAGGCAGAAAGCAAGAGGAGAAGGTGGAGAAAGCAAGATAAAGACCAAACTTTCCAACAAACCCACTCTCGTAATCACAAACTCACTTTGGTGCTAACAACATTGATCCATGTGTTGGGGAACATTCGTGACCTAATCCTCTCTTAACAGGTTCTATTGCTTGCTTTGGGGAGTATTTTCGTTACCTAAACTTTGGAGGAAATAGCAAGACCATAGCAACTAGTGTGGAGGACAAAATCCAGGCCAGGTCTTCCATGTGTGTTGATGTAAGTGGTATTATTATTGTGTGTCTGAGTCTTGGGAGAAAATACAGACCTGTAGGAGACAGGTTTGTCTGGTTTCTACCCTCCTCCATCCTCCTTCTGGGCCTGGCGTGCAATGGGCGCTCAATGAAGATTTGATGAATAGATCCATATCTGTTTAATTCACTACTAGATAGTAACTTGGCATTTTCCCACATAGCTTTATTCAGAAGGAGTCAAAGATACAGTCACAACCAATTTCTGCGGCTCCAAGTTAACAAAACCTGACTTCTTTTTGACTACTTCTGTTTGGCTATGAATTTCATTTTTGCAAAGCTAATGATTACACCAACATGACAGGAGACATTTTACAGAGGTCACGTGGCTAAGAGCCCATGGTCAACACCAGACTTTTGAATTACCATGGTTTGACCCTGTTAATCTGACAGGGTCACTTCCTACTTAGAATCCTTCGAAGCCTCTAGTTGCCCAGGCAGGGCTGACTATTTCATGGAACTTAGGGGTCCCCAGGGTGCCCTAAAGCTAAAGCTCCCGTGTAGGTCTAAGGCAGAACACAATCTAGGACTCACAACTATTGCTACAATCAAAGAGATTCTACAAAATCCAAGTGTTTTGTATAGGGATTATTTTTGGAGTTTCCGTGTTTTTGTTTCTGGATTCCTTTGGCTAAGGCTGACTCTGTTGCATCCCATTCCTCCCCCACTTCCTGTTCATCTTCACCTGCCAAATTCCTACTATCATTTGACTTTGCAACTCAAAAATCACCCCAACCTTCTACAACTGTTTTCATTTTTACAAACACCTTCCAGGTCTAGGGCACATGCATTCATGTTTGTATATTATGACAGTCATATTGCATATATCATTTTATATTCTACTTCTTCATTTGAAACCTTGTCACAGATTTTTTCCCATCACGTGAAATTTTCACTTTATTTTATCCTGTTTCCTCCTCTCCTCCCTAAGTGCAAAAGCTTTATTTCAATTGTTTCCTTCTGTTTTCACTTTCAGTTTCTTGTGCTTTCTTCCTCCTTTGTTTCCCTTCACACTTGAACATTTTTTCCCACGTCCCAATATCCATTATATATTTTAGTCCTTATTTCTACTTTCAGTTCCTTACAGCAGAGAAACAATATCCTATTTAAACATGTGTGTCAAATTTATTTCACTTAAGAGTATGGCCTTGGGCCAGAGGGTTGGCTCAGTGGTTCCGGCGCCTGCCTCGCAAGCGCAAGGTCCTGAGTTCGATCCCCGGTAACCACATACAATGCTGGGCGTGGAGACACGCCCACCAACAATCAACACCGCATACCACAATGCCGGACGTGATGGCTCACGCCTGTAATCCCAGCACTCGGGAGGTAGAGACAGGAGGATTGCTGAGTTCGCGGCGGCTTGCCTGGGCACCACAGTGAGCTCAGGGCCAGCCTGAACTACAAGGCGAGAACCTGTCTCCAAAAAGCAAAAAAAAAAAAAAGAGTATGGCCTCAAAGTCCATGCATTTAGCTATAAATATCTGAAGCTCTTTCTTCTTTATGGCAGACTAGTACTCCATTGCATATATTAAAAAAAAAAAAAAAAAACACCACATCTTGGGCCGGAGATTTAGCTCAGTGGTTCTGGAGCCTGCCTCGCAAGCCCAAGGTCCTGAGTTCGATCCCTGGTAACCACATACAAATGCTGGGCATGGAGACTCACTCCCACCAGCCATCAATACCACATGCCACAGTGCCGGGCCTGGTGGCTCATGCCTGTCATCCCAGCACTAGGGAGGCAGAGACAGGAGGATTGCTGAGTTCAAGGCTTGCCTGGGCTACATAGTGAGCTGAGGGCCAGCCTGAACTACAAAGCGAGACCCTGTCTCAAAAAAAAAAAAAAACAAAAAACACCACATCTTCCTTATCCATTCATTGGCTGATGGATATTTGAGCTGTTTCCAAGATTTAGCTATTACTAAAATGTGCTACTATAAACATGGGTGTGCATATATCACTGTGGTATGATGCTTTTAATTATTTCAGGAAGATACCAAGAAGGGAAACAGCTGGGTCAAATGGAATCTCTAGTTTTAGTTTGTTTGGAAATCTTCACACTGATTTCCACAGTGGCTGCACCTGTCTACCCTCTCACCAGCTGTGGAGAAGCATTCCTTTTTCCTCACCATCCTTCCAACACTTGTTATTGGTTGATTTCTTGATAAAAGTCATACTTTCTGGAGATGGATTCTCAGTGTTATTTTAATTTGCATCTCAATGACCAGTGATGTTGAACATTTTTTTCATATATTTATTTGCTGTTTCTATTTTTCATCTGGGAAGTGTCTTTTCATTTCAGATGCCCATTTTTTGACTGGGTCTTTAAATTTGGGGGGGGGTGATTTTTTTTTTTAGTTCTTTATATATTCTAGGTAATAGTCCTTTATCTGATGACTAGCTGGTTAAAAAAAAAATTATCTTGGTATGGATTGTCCCTTGACTCATTTGGTGGTTTCTTTTGCTGTGTAAAGGCTTTTTAATAAGATAAAGTCCCAGTTCATTCTTTGTAGACTTATGTGGTCTGAGTTTTGTTCATGAAGTCTTTGCCTATTTGTATGTCCTTAAACATTCTACCTATTCTTTCTTCCAGCAGATTTAGTGTTGGTGTTTTAATATTTACATCTTTAATTCATTTCAATTTTAGTTTAGCACATGGTGAAAGATACAGGTCTAGTTTTAGATTCTGGCATATAGAAAGCCAGTTTTTCCAGTACTCTTTATTAAGAGACTGCCTTTCTCCCAGTGAAAGTGTAGCTCCTTTGTCAAAGATTAGGTGGCTGAGTATGTCTGGAGTTGTTTGTGCATATTCTAAGCTGTTCCACTGATCCTCAGGTCTATTCTTTTAACCATACCATGCTGTTTTTATGACTACAGCTTTTAACCATACCATGCTGTTTTTATGACTACAGTATAATTTAAAGTCATGGCTTGTGATACCCTATGCTTTGCCTTTGTTGCCCATAATTGCCTTTGCTATTCTAGGTCTCCTCTGATTCCAGATAAATGTTAGAATTTTTTAAAATTCTGTGAGATATGCTGTTAGAATTTTTATTGGAATTGAATTAGATCCATATAGTAATTTTGGAAATACAGCCATTTTCACTATATTGACTCTTCCTATCCAGGAACAAGGGATATCTTTCAATTTTCTGTTAACCTTCAATCTTCTGTTTCAGAGTACTATAGTTTTCAATGTAGGTCTTTTACTTTCTTCATTAGATTGGTTCCCAGATATTTCATTTTTGGAGATGATATTGTGAAATGTATTGTTTATCTCATCTCTTTCTCAATAAATTTGTTATTTACATTATTGAGATACTTTCACAGTTAACTTTTTAAATGACAGATTTTTGAATTAGCAAGACCCTAATTTATTTAGCTCTTTCCATTATTGTTATATCAACTTTTTATTTTTAGCTCTTTAAAATAATGCTGTGTGGAATATCTTTGTATAGGTGACTTTTTGCAGCAATAAACATGTTCTAGATTTTAATAAGTTGTGCTATTTTTCCTATTTTATCCTTTTCTTATATTTTTATGATTAAAATAAATATGTTAAATATTACCCAGTTGAATATTTTTATCTTTTCCATCATTATTCCTTCTTGTGCTTCAAGTTATTAGCAGTTCTTCATGGTTCCTTATGCATAGTTCCCAAGATCCGATGCAGTCTTCTCTTTTCCTTTGGTATTCTATGAATTTAAAAGTACACAGTTAGCTCTTTGGTTCACTGAGCATGCATGGTAGATGCTTAGATAACAAACAGTTTTAAAATAGATAGCATCATCGCTTATTAAATAATATTTCATTTGCCTCTCATTTACTATTTTCATTTTAGTTTACTTCAGTGCTTCTAATGTTTCTCTCGGATTCTATCTGGTTTTACACCAGTACCATGCTAGTTTAATTATTCATGCTCATAATGCATGTAGACTTTATTGTACTAGTTTTCTCTAGTTTTGTACTCTGGACCTTTTTTTGCCTAGTAAATGCTAGAATCATTGTCAAGTTGTGAAATATAAAGTGATTTTAATTTAAATGTGTCATCTTTACACTTCTTAGGTCAATGCATACATTCTCAGTACCTTTTATTCTTACATTATGATATGTGAATGTCCCTAGCTATTTACTGCTTGTGTATAAGTGTATATAATATAGGGAAGATAGCATGTATCAATATATTGTATGTAAGAAGGATACTGGTTTTTTCATTTGAGTATAAAATCCTCCCTCTTTCTAAATTTACTCTAGTTGGACGTGTACAGAAAGCCTTTGTAAATTATTTTTCTCCTTTTCCAGTAGTTATTATTCTTTATATCTTTGTGATTTGCTAAAGTAGTGTTAAGATATAATGGTAGTGATATTTTGGCTTTTGCCTATTTTTTGAAAGAAAAGCTTTTAATACTATTACATTATTAGTTCATGTTTTAAAATAGGTATCTTTAGGGGCCAGACCTAGCAAGTACAAGGTCTCTGGTTCGATCCCTGGTAACCACATATAACAATACCTGTCATGGTGGCTCATGCCTACCAGCAATCAGTACCACATACCATAAATGCTGGGCTTAGTGGCTCAAGACTGTAACCCCAGCACTCAGGAGGCAGAAGCAGGAAGATTGCTGAGTTTGAGGCTTGCCTGAGCTACATAGTGTTCAGGGCCAGGCTGAACTACAAAGTGAGACCCTGTCTCAAAAAAAAAAAAGGTATCTTTATCACATTAAGGTAACAAACTTCATTCTTTGAAGTATGAAAGATTTTATCAATTCTTTTGACTTGTGTGGTGTCACCTGATACTAATACAATGTTAATATTTTGATTTTTTTTTATTCTTGGAATAATCTATTAAGATCCAATCTGTCACATAGAATGAATTAGATAAAGTCCGGCCTTGTCCGTGTTTTGATATAGTTAGCAGAGCTTGGAAATGCTCTGCTCATTAGCAGTCAGAAGGACTTATTAGATTTATACATCTTTCTTTTTTGGGTATTCTGAATTTTTTTTTCATTTTTTACATCTATTACTGATTTAATAGTGTTTTTCAACCTATTTGTTTCATTTGGGGTGTCTGACATTTTTATGGTGAAATATCATGTATTCATTGAGATTTTTAGTCAGTTGGTACATAATTAAGTTTGTATTCCATGTAAGTCATTTAATCTTTTTTCGTGTTTCATACACGGACTCAGACCTGAATCCTCATCCAGACTCTGCTGCTCATTTATTGTGTGACTTTGACCAAGTCATCTGACTTCTGACCTCAGTCTTCCGATAGGTAGGGTCAGTTTATTCCCTTCTGTGAAGATCACAGCTAATGTGTGGAAAGTTCCTAGCACAGTGTCTATCTTCAGTAAATAGAAGATGTTACAGTGCTCCTTTTTAATACCATTCATTTTCTCCCTTCTGTTATCCTTTAATTACATTTGCATAGGCTGCCTGTTTCTCATTGTCCGTTCAGTATTTTCAGAAGTAGCAGATAAGCAGTGGGGAAGATAATGAGGCTTTTGAAGAAAAAGCTCCAGCTCCATCCAGCGTCTGAGCTCGGTTTGTGGGTGGATCATCAGAAGGTGGATCTATGCTCTGAGAAATGGCAGAATTGACAAGGAGCCAGCTAGACTCTTCTTGCCAAGTGGAACATAGAAATGTAGGTCTTAGAGTCGTAGTCAGTGAACACAGGCCCCAGAGCTCAGGAGAGTCCCTTTCAGGGGCTCCTGGGAGTGGGAAATTGACCAAGTGGCCCCCAGTTGTCCTCCTCTGGCATCCAAGCCTTTGGGGTTTGGAGGAGAGATGCTGACAAACACTGTGACCCAGGCTGAACCCTGCTTTTGACTAGAACAACAAAACGGGCTTTGTTCATCCTTTTGAAATGGGGCCCAATTATGCTTCATTAATAAATGAAACTCTGTGTCCAAATAGGAGAGGCACTATAGAAAAACGGCCAGAAAACTCTGTGTAGGAAAAGGCTGGTAAAGTTTTTAGAGGGTATTCATTTTCCTGGTGCTGGTCTGAGACAGAGAGAAATTTTCAGCCTCCAAATTCTTCTCGTTGCCCTACCTTCCCCCCAATTTTTCTTAGATATGTTTAACTCTTCTGCCTCAGATTTATCTTTGGCTCCTTGATGATGTATTCGTGATGATTATGTCATTTAGAGAAGAAAGCACTATCAAAAACATCACTAATCCATTTATAAATGCTGACAGAAAAACAAGCCTGAAGCTTGACAACAGTAATTAATCCAAAAATACTTATTGAGCACTTTCTGTGTATAAAGGGCTGTGCTATATGCAATGAAGGAAGAATAAGAAACAGTTTCTACCCTCAAAAGTCCTTCAGTCCAGTAGGAGAAATAGCCAAATAATTGAGCCATAATAACAGAGAAACGGAAATAAATATGATCGATAGGTCCTAGGACACCATCCATATGAACAGAGCTCCATTGGCTGCATTAACAAAGACTTTATAAGCAAGTTGTATCTTTTGGTATATGCACATGTTCCCTCAGATTCTTAAGGGACAGGCCTGTGCCCACGCTCAGTGCCCAGAGCTCATCTAACTCAAGCAGTGATTCCAGGCCATTCCGTCAGACTCGTGTGTGTGCACAGCTCTGTTATTTTCAGCTTGCCTGTAGTAGCTTCCCGATCCCTTATTACATTAGTCTGGTCCTAAATCCTTCCTCCAGGCATGTTTTGGCTGTCTTCCATGCAATGACTTCTGAAGGTGGGGATCATAGAGTTTATCTTTCCTACATAGTTTCGGTCCTGCCCCCTTCCTTGATCTTTAGCCCTTTCTCCCATGTCGTCTTCAGATATCTGCCCATAGAATCCCTGTCTCTAGAAAGACCACATCTTGGGATGAGGATGTTGCTGAAGAACTCCCTTCGTTACCCATGCAGGAGTCCCAGGGGTGATCCAAGTTCTCCGTTTCCTGGCCCCATGTAAGGTGATGGTACAAATAAGAACATGGTCTCACTTTGGTGGTTCCTCCAGCTCATGCTAGACTGGAGAAGAAGCATGCGTCTAGCAAGGGGCTCAGAGGCCACCTGCATGTCCTTCTTTTTCTAAGACATTAAGAGCAAAAAGGCCCAAACTGGCTGGAGATTTAGCTCAGTGGTTCTGGCACCTGCCTCACAAGTGCAAGGTCCAGAGATTGGTCCCCGGGAACCACATACAATGCTGGGCATGGTGACTCATGCCCACCGGCAATCAGTACCACATACCACAGTGCCAGGTGTGGTGGCTCATGCCTGTAATCCCAGCACTCAGGAAGCAGAGACAGGAGGATTGCTGAGTTCGAGGCTTGCCTGGGCTACATGGTGAGCTCAGAGCCAGCCTGAACTACAAAGCAAGACCCTGTCTCCAAAAAAAAAAAAAAAAAAAAGCCCCAAGTGAATTTCCAGAGCTTTTCTTACTCGGGAAACTAATATACATAGGCATCCTGAGGAACACGCTGGCCTGTGTCTCCCTGTGTTAGGAAGTAAAGGGAAGGCAAGTGGGACATTGTGCCGTGGGATTCCACCTGCTGTGTCAGCCACCAGGCTAGACTAACTGGACGCGGTGTGTCAGGTCCCAGGACAGCCTCAGGTGGCTTCCTCAGGATAGATCAGCCATGCTGGCAGAGGAACTTTGCACCATTCTCAACTGGTAAACTGATGATGTGGAACTCAGAGTATGGCCTCATGCCCATCCAAGTCCTCTGTTTCCTGTAACAAAGTCTTCCTGAAAGACTGGGTAGAGGGAGTGTGTTTTTTTGTTTTGTCTTGTTTTGTTTTGTTTTGAGACAGGGTCTTGCTTTGTAGTTCAGGCTGGCCCTGAGCTCACTATGTAGCCCAGGCAAGCCTTGAACTCAGCGATCCTCCTGCCTCTGCTTCCCGAGTGCTGGGATTACAGGCGTGAGCCACCACACCCGGCACTGTGGTATGTGGTATTGATTGCTGGTGGGCGTGAGTCTCCACGCCCAGCATTGTATGTGGTTACCGGGGATCGAACTCAGGACCTTGTGCTTGGGAGGCAGATGCCAGAACCACTGAGCTAACGCTCCGTCCCTAGAGGGTGTGTTTTTTAAAAGCTTATGGGTCATAAGTAACAGATGACTTAACCAAGTGTCTTATACAGTATTGACTTTGACTATCTCTTATCTTGGAGATAAGTGATTCCAAAGGTAGTATGTACAGTAGATTGCTGATGACATCAAGGATCAAGATCTTTGCATCCTACTATTCAGCCATTTTTTTTTCTTTTTTTTTTGAGACAGGGTCTCGCTTTGTAGTTCAGGCTGGCTCTGAGCTCACTATGTAGCCCAGGCAAGCCTCGAACTCAGCAATCCTCCTGCCTCTGCCTCCCGAGTGCTGGGATTACAGGCGTGAGCCACCACACCCAGCTATTCAGCCATTTTTAATGTATCATCAGTGGTTTGCCTCATGGCTACAAAGTCAGAATACTAGTTCTACTCATCCTCTCTTCATGTGGTCTGGGTGACTTGTGTGTCTCTGAGTGCTGCTCTCCAAGTGGTGATCAGCCGATCTAGCTGGCCGAAATGCTCCAACATGGCATCACTCCAATCTGAAACTCTGAAGGGTATCCAGAGGGTAGGACTGCCCACTGAACTACCTTCACAGGCCTTCCAACGGGGTGGTCTCAAGGACTCATCTTCCTCAGGTGATGGCTCAGGGTTCCCAAAGACAGCGTTACAAGGAACAGAAAGTGGATTCTGCTATTGTGTAAGGCCTGGGCCCAGAATCTGGCTGAAGCAATAACAAAGCCACCCATGTTCAAGGGGAGGCAACAGAGGCCACACATCCTGATGGAAAGAGGACCCAAAAATGTCATCTTTGGGGCCAGAGATTTAGCTCAGTGGTTCCAGTGCCTGCCTCACAAGCAAAAGGCCCTGAGTTCGATCCCGGTAACCACATACAGTGCTGGGCGTGGTGACTCATGCCCACCAGCCATCAATACCACATACCACAGTACCGGGCGTGGTGGCTCACACCTGTAATCCCAGCACTCAGGAGGCAGAGGCAGGAGGATTGCTGAGTTGGAGGCTTGCCTGGGCTCCATAGTGAGCTGAGGGCCAGCCTGAACTACAAAGCGAGACCCTGTCTCAAAAAAATAAGTCATCTTTGAGCTATAGATCAGTTATAAGCACGCTACTACAACAAAGAAAATAGGTTGATTTAAAGGAGACAGAAAATTATTCCCCTCACAGCTAACAGACCAGAAGTAAATGACACAAGGCTGGTGATCTGTTTCTTCATCTAGGATGGGGGCTTCAGTTTCTACAGTCTTAAGCAGTGGTAAAGAGAATGGAGAGCAGATAGTTTTTTTGTTAAGGGCTGATTTATACCTCTTCTGTGTGCGTCAACTTGGCTACCTGCCAGTCATGTGGACATACCTGGCAGCCAGTTTTTACCAAATAGAAGATAAATGCATGTGTGTTGGGGACAATTGATTCTTGGTGTCTCTTGAGATCTCAAAAAGAAATAGGTGGTGTTGGTGGATGAAAATCCAACTCTAAGTAAGAAAGGTGCTACCTGGGGTGGTCCATGAAGCAGTTGCAAGTAGTGGCCATGCACGCACGCAGAAGTCAGGAATGTGCGAAAGCGCCCCCATGCGGAACAGCAAATCATTTCCTTTCTTCCCATAGTTGCACAGTAATGGAAATCACCCGCTGAGTTCCTTTGGTGGGATCATTCTCCTCAGGAACCTCTAGTGGGGTTCTGTACTTTGAACTTTACCAAGTCTACAGAAGGATGCGTTAATTCAAGGAGTGAGCTAAACGGTTCATTCACCCAATGGCTCACCGGCCATCCCGCATGGAGCGAAAGGCATCACCATGAGCCGGTCCCCCTGCAGAGTCAGCCTGCCCCAGCGAACCCGCCCACCTCACAAAGCCCCGGTGGCTTCCTTCCCCTGGCGCCAGCAGGGCGGCGTGTGGCGAAGCTGTCTGCCGGGATTCCTTCCACCTCCGCCCGGTTGCGAGGAGCTCCCTGGCCTGTGCTGCAGGCCATTTGCAGCTGTGGGTCCGCCAGGGCGCCGCTCGTTTCACAGCTGATCCTGGCTCGTGTGGCCCAAGCTCTCCCCACCCTCCTGCTAGGTGCTCACGGTAAGCACCACTCTGGCCACACCGGTACCTGCTCCGCGGGGCCGGAAGCAGCCTTGTCCCTGCCGGCTTTGCTTACCAGAGTTCTGAGGACACTTTTGTTTAACGGAATGTGTGCGGTTCCTTTAGAGGATTGATGGCTAGCAGCCCAGGGCTCAGTGCACAGCCAGCTTTTGCTCTCATGTATTTTTACAACTATTTACAAGAAATAAATGGTCTTTTCACTGGCTCTTTAGGGACACTTTTAATAATATATTTGGGGGAATATTTGAAAGGGAATAAGTATTATGGCTAAAGACTTACTTATTGTTGGATCTCTAGCTTTTGTATAAAAACAAAAAAGAAGGAAAGAAAAACACTTCTACTACAAAGGCAAAATAGAAACTGCAAGATGCATTTTTACCCTCCCAAAGACTTCGGTTAAAATGCCATCTGCCATATACTTCCTCCGTAATTTGGGGCAAAATACAGAAATCTCTGACAGTCCAGTTTTCTTACGCGTAAAATAAAGATAACAAGGAGGACTAAGCTAGCTACTTTAGGTAAAGTGCTAAGCACAGTGCCTAATCCCATTAATAACTATTGTTTATGGAATATTAATACTACTTAATAACTATGTTTACTCACTGTGTGGCAAGTATTATGCAGGTGACGGTTCTCGCCGGAGAACTCGAGTCCCACGCCATGAGAACTGTAGAGGCAGGGCCCGCAGGCCCTCCTTGAGACTCCCATACCTTCTAAAGACTTCACCCCATGGTCATCAAAGTATTCAAGGAATAGAAGAACGTGGGCCGGAGGGTTAGCTCAGTGGTTCCGGCGCCTGCCTCGCAAGCACAAGGCCCGGAGTTCGATCCCGGTAACCACATGCAGTGCTGGGCATGGTGACTCACGCCCACCAGCAATCAGTACCACATACCACAGTGCCAGTCATGGTGGCTCACACCTGTCATCCCAGCACTCGGGAGGCAGAGACAGGAGAATTGCTGAGTTCCAGGCTTGCCTGGGCTATGTAGTGAGCTCAGGGCCAGCCTGGAATACAAAGCGAGACCCTGTCTCAAAAAAGAAAAATGGAAAAACATGATCATCACAGCCACAGTCCAGCGAATAGTCTGTGATGAAACAAATACAGTGATGCCCTCTTGAGTTTTGTTTCATGGCAGCCCAGGGACTTCACTGGCATGTCAGTTTCTTATGGAATCTGAGAGACTCGGGAAAGCCAGAAATCTCTTCCGTCCTCCTCCCCTCTTGATCCTACAGAGGGTCTGCACCCTGTTTATGTCAGACAGTTTGCAAAACACCCGCTGAGAGCTCAGCCACCCCGGAATAAATGAGAGCAGCTCCCCCCTGCAGCCTGGCACCTGGGGCTGGTGTCTCCCTGACTTGTCTTCTGTGTTTCCATCCGTCCTCCTGAGAAAACATGAGCTCCTCAGAGGTAGGAACCTTCCTCATCTCCGTGCCCCAGCCCCTGGCACGCAGAGTAGGCACCTGATAAATGGGTGGTGGGTGAATGAAACGTCAGCCCCAAATCAGAGAGGCATTTGTTCCTCCAGGCCCCGGGGTTCAGGTGTGCCCTCACAGTAGTAAATTTCTGGTCCTGGTGACAGGTAAGCGACAGCGTTGCCTAGAGACCCATGAAATGTTACCTGCATGCGCCTCGCTTCCTCCTTCCATCCGTTCAGTTCTGTGCCGCGAGGAAAGCTGTGTGGCAGTCTCGGAGTGGCTCAGAACTGCATTAGGATCTGCCTAGAGAAGCGAACTGCAAATATCCATTTCTTTCCTCTGTCACAATTTGTTTTCCCAGTTGCCAACGAGCTTGAAATGAGCTCTGTCTATTGACAATTTGGATAGAGTAACTTTTCTATTTTATGAACTCTGAAGAATTCTGCTGTGGAAAATGAACAAAGCCCTGGGTGGGACAGGTGAGAAAGAGGAAGCATTTGGCCCTGTTCCGGGGCCACCTCTGACTGTATTCCTGCCTTCCAGTTCCTTCCATGCCGACAGGATATAAAGGCCATCCTGCCCACCCCCTTGATCCCTACCCACTGCTTATGTGCTAAAACTATTCATCTAACCCCTTCAAATAACAGAAAGAGTACAGGTTTGTCCCAGCACATATTAATTTATGGAACCTTCCTATTACTTCTCATTTGATGGCCCTTTTGCCATCACATTCAACTTTATTGAAAAGCAGCAGGAAATTCGTCCTTCACTAGAAAACTTTAACAGTTAAATTCAAACTATGAGGAAAACCATTCTCCTAGTTTCAATCTCTCTCTAAATCAAAGTGAAGACTGTGGGGCTGTGGTGAGGCCCTTAATGAGGAGGACAGGCCCCCCGAGAGCTGCAGGGGAGGAATCGATGGCAGGAGGCTTGAGTGAAGCCATGTGCAGAGGCGACCCGAGAATCTGGCTCGCGGAGGAGCGGCGGCCAAACTCCAGACATCACCACTAGAATGCGTTTCTTCAAGTCACATGTTTGTTATAAAACTGCCACCCGTCTGTGCAGTGCTGTAGCCTATCTGAAAGCAGAGATGTAGAGAGAACGGAGTGGTCTTCGTGGCTTCTGCGGAAACGGTAGCCTGACAGGAGGCGCTCCCTGGGCCTCCTGTGCGGTCTGAGCGAGAAGAGACCGTGAGCCCGGGCTGTTAGGCTTTGCTCTGCAGCGCAGATCTAGCCCTGCGGTGGAGGGAAACGCATTTGACTTGGACAGCTCCACAGCCCCACGCTGTCCACGTTAAATCCACTCAGCTACACTGTGTTGCTTCGACTCGGTGCTTCCTGTGCAGTTCTGAGAAGTTCATGGCTCCTCAGGACTCTGTGCACACGGAAGCCGTGCTGCCCAGCACCTGTGGGTGGGCGTGGCGTCTGCGCACTTCTCTTTCTCACGGTCAAGCGTGTCTTCTCTATCTGAGGTTCTGGGTCATGAGCCACTTGTGCTGGCTGAGTTCTTCTTCAAGGACAGTCACAATTATAGTTCTAGACTGGGAAAGGAAAGGGTCATACTCTGAACTGGTTCAGCCAATATCTTAGGTGAAAAATTCTGGAATTCAATAGTAGAAAGACAGTTTGTCTTCACTATCTTGTCTGCAGAGGCACCAGAGTTAAAGTTAAGTAACAATTAGTCTTTCTTTTAAAAAAATTATTATTCTGGGCCGGAGGGTTAGCTCAGTGGTTCCGGCACCTGCCTCGCAAGCGCAAGGACCTGAGTTCGATCCCCGGTTACCACATAGAATGCTGGGCGTGGTGGCTCACGCCTGTAATCCCAGCACTCGGGAGGCAGAGACAGGAGGATTGCTGAGTTCGCGGCGGCTTGCCTGGGCACCATAGTGAGCTCAGGGCCAGCCTGAACTACAAAGCAAGACCCTGTCTTCAAAAAGCAAAAAAAAAAAAAAAAAAAAATTATTATTTCTCCTAAGGTGACATTGTCAGTCTGTGTAATCCTTTGAAGTGGTTTCCTTCTGTAGATGTCTAATTTTTGTTCGTTATATATTTGAGAAGAAATTTTTCTTGCCTAGTGGTAGAAAATGAAAAACATGACATGCTATAAACTCTGACCTCAGGACCATTTATAATATAGTATCGTAAAATATAATTAGAAATCCACTTCAACATCACATCACAGATGTATGGCTTAAAGGTAATTTTTGTCATTTAGATATGATAGTGAGCTGATGACTGAATTAGATTCTTAAGAGAAAAACAATTTCTCCTGCATTAGGAGTTATTACTTTAATTGAATAATATCTGGATCATGCTGGTGATAATGTTATTACCCATTATCTTGATGCTGTTCACCCTACTGGTTCCCGAGAAAATATAGCCCATTAAATGGACAAAAGGATTAAAATAGAAAAAAGCTTCAAGCTTTTCATGGCTCATTATTCTAAGGTCAGGACAAAGAAATGGCCCTGCCCTTGAAATGGGACAGAGGACCAAGCTGAACTAAATGCTAAGTTTAAAGACTTCTAAGAAAAGTCCATCTATCCATGGCAGGGTACAGCAGGTTTTCTCAACAAAGTCATTCTGAAAATGCATTAGTTATTCATTCATTAAATTACCCATTCGTTCACCTGGTATGTTTTGCACACCTTCATGAACCCATGTATGGTGACACGTGGAAGAACAACATGATTCAGTGAAATAGGGGCAAAGCTTTACTCAAAACATAAGAGACATTAGGGTAGAAGCTTCCAAATGACGTTTGATTTATTTTTCACTAGAACCAACAAAGTAGATAGAGTTGTTCTTATAACCACTCTATATTTCAGTACTAGTCCTGTCTTATTTCAAGGCCAAGGCTATTTCTCTTACACTTCAAATTTGAACTTAGGACATAAATACATTTTTTAAATTATAGTGCACTGTGACAAACTGGGTGACTGATATACAATCATATGGAGCAAGATAGTTATGGGGACAAAGGTCGTGTCCCACTCTGGGTGGCACCGCTGATGTCTGGGGGTAATGGAAAGTGTCTGGGTGATCCTACTGTGTCCCCCAGAGCTCTCCTCCCTCCATCTCACAGGTCTCTCTCCGTCTCCTCCATAGCAGAGGCTGCTTCTGCACACCCCGCCAGCCCAATCTTCCCAAGTAAGGGTTGCACCCCACTCACCTTAGCACAAGAGGAAGGGTCAGCTCCACCTCATTTCTCCCATCTTCTCACATCTCAGCTATGGAAAATGAGGTGCTTCCTGCTCCATTTTCCATGCACCCCACCAGCTTATCCTGTGGTCTCTCCCACAACCAACTTTCTGGTCACCTCCAGACTCCTTTGAAGGTTCTGGTGTTGGGGTCACTGTCCTGCCCAACTCAGGTCTGAAGTTCTTGCTCAGCACTAGGGCCAGTCCCAGGTGTGATGGCTTCTAGAGTCACCGGGGCACCATAAGATACTTCATTGTCCTGTGAAGTCCATTGGCAGCTCAACAACAGTTGGACACAGTGGCCTGAGTCCATTTTAAAGGGGTTTATGTGATAAAGCTTTGTGTAAGCAAGGAAGTTTTCGGTTTTTCACCTTTTACCTCATAACCTTTCATGATGTTATTTTGGTTTTTCTGTGCACTACCACAGTTAACAAAGTCAGTTCTCTCCATGATTCTGGTTGTAGAGCAAACTGAACAAGAACTGATCCAAACTTCCCCATAGAGTCAATATTGAACCTAATCATTCTTTCCAACTTGGTTTATGACCAGAATCATGGAAAGAAGCAGCTTAATGAATCGAGGCATTACTACTACTGTACTCCATCCATATCTGAAGCCAGAGCTCATCAGACTGTGACAGGTGACAGAGGCCCTTCAGGACGGTGGACCTGTTCGGGAAACCAGTGTCCTCCAAATCCCCACTTACTGTCTTCTGTCAAAAGTGTCCTAACGTCTGAAGAACATCGGGGAAAGTCCCATCTGCTGTTCTGTTGGCCAGAACCACCTTGGGGACGGATGGGACTCTGGGGATGTCTGAGTCCTACCCCGAGACTCTCCCCCAGCCCCTCTGAGGTGGGCCTGAGACCTACATAGACTTACACAGTCTCCAGCTGATCATGAAGCAGGACTCTGGGGAGCACTAAGATACAGCTGCTGCCCGTGAGTCTGGGTGCTGAATAGTTTTCTTAGTACTAAGGAGTGAACCCAGGGCCTGCACATGGAGCTATAACCCTAGGCCTTCTTTTATCTTTTCTTTTCTTTTCTTTTCTTTTCTTTTCTTTTCTTTTCTTTTCTTTTCTTTTCTTTTCTTTTCTTTTCTTTTCTTTTCTTTTCTTAGCAGACAGGCTTGAACTTGCAGTCCTCCTCCCTCAGCCTCCCAGCCACGTATCACCAACCTAGCTGCTCTTTATATCTTACAAAGTAGATCTCTAGAGGCCTCCCCTATCCGCATATTCCCTGTCATCTGGTCAGGAAAATAGCCCCAACCTGTAGCTTGGAGGCACCCGCCTCTTCCCACCAGTGATAGCATGATAGCAAATGCTTCCCTTGGTCCCGTCGGCGCATCTTTGTGACTGGAGACAAGAACACTCTACCCTTAAACCAGGACGAAAGCCCCCACTCCGTCTCCACCTCCACCTCCAAACCCCAGGCCTGGAAGAGAGTTTTCTCCTTTCTGCCTTCTATTCTTTTCTTCTCAAAAATTTCCAAAGCCAGGTGCCCCGCCAGTGGTTCTTATCGGGGTCACAAACCAGGTGACAAAATGAAACATAACAAAAGCCATCGTGGAGATGAACTCCCTCCTGAATTACAGAGGACAGGACATGAGTTACCAATGGCAGCCACTGCATCTGACTCCAGTCGGGCACAAGCTCAGGCAGAAAATTCTTTCTGAATTCCATTTTCCTTCTTTCTCTGAGCCACTTCCGGCAAGGACATTTTTGAAAAATCGAGTTTTGGGCCGGAGATTTAGCTCAGTGGTTCCGGCGCCTGCCTCGCAAGGGCAAGGCCCTGAGTTTGATCTCAGTAACCACATACAATGCTGGGCATGGTGACTCACACCCACCAGCAAATCAATACCACATACCATAGCACCATGCATGGTGGCTCATGTCTGTCATCCCAGCACTCGGGAGGCAGAGGCAGGAGGATTGCTGAGT
The DNA here is from genome assembly GCA_004025085.1 of Thryonomys swinderianus. Classification (NCBI taxonomy): domain Eukaryota; kingdom Metazoa; phylum Chordata; class Mammalia; order Rodentia; family Thryonomyidae; genus Thryonomys; species Thryonomys swinderianus. Next base: position 17,832 of record PVIC010009093.1, on the reverse strand, counting down.
TCCAGGCTTGCCTGGGCTACACAGTGAGCTCAGGGCCAGCCTGAACTACAAAGCGAGACCCTGTCTCAAAAAAAAAAAAAAACCGAGAAATCAAGTTTTGGTCAGTTTGAAGGTGCTAGGAGCCGCAGCTGACTCATGCATACTTCTTGCCTCCTGCGCGGGTCAGTGAGCGTGAGTGGCCGGGAGATGAGTTGAACACTCCACTCCTCCCCCTGCAGCGCTGATGGTGGGGAAAGAAGCAAAGGCCACAAAGTGGGGGACCACAGCTGGGAGGCACCTCCTGCAACAGGTCAAGGCCAGACACCTTGGAGGTGCAGAGGTGCTGGCCCGGGAGTGGTCAGGAAGTGTTCATGCTGCATCAGAAAGTGTGGTTAGATCTTGGGTAGATGAGAGGGCATTAAAAGCCACTTCGTACAGACGGTGATTTATTCAAAGGTACAGAAGCTAAAATAATAAAAACCTATCCGATTAAAGGAAATGTGAGCCGTTCGGTAGGGTGACAGGTATCCTAACGACTGTACTTCGGTTTTAAAGATCCTAGAGCTCCACTTCCGGCTCCTGTGTTTATCAGCAATGTGTGTGGGTGTGAATTGCTCATTTCCATCAGTCTCAGTTTGCTCTCTGGGAGCCCCACCTCCTGCGACTGCACAGCGAGGTGCTGGTGGGAGTGTTGCTCTGAAGGAGAGACAGGAGCTGTGCGGCAGGGTCCTGGAGGGCGCGTGGGCCACAGCCGTGCTTGGCATCTGGCGTGTTGATGAGGATGCAGAGGAGGATCGTGATAGCTACAATCAAACAGACATGTACGTAAGAACAAGGAAGGGAAGGTCTGACAGAGAAGTTGACAGAGCCAAAGAGTGAGCGTTACACCCCAAGCTTTAAAAAAATAGACGCTATTCCTCAAGTCAAAAGAAAATTTCAAGAGGTAAAGTGGTCTAGTCAGTCATAGACTTTGGAAGCCCCTCTGATGCCTGGGGGGTGGGGTACCGCTGGAGGCAGGAAGTGAGTCCGGAGGCTTTGCATGGACACAAAGGCATGGCGAAGGCCACCTGGTGGCAGAGGAGCGGGGTCAGCCTTTCCAGAGCAGACCGGAGAGTTGTCCCCAGCGAGTTCTCGCAGTTCGAGATCTGAGATTTTGTAAGCCAGGCCTGCTCGCCGACAGAGAGCCCAGCGCCCAGTGGAGGCAGCATCCAGGCTTCTGATCCCATTGGAATTAAACTGCTTGGGTGATTTTATAAGTGCTGCTTTCAGAAACACCAAAGCATCTTTTTTCCGCTTAAAATGGGAAAATGTAAACGCAATTATCTGCGGGTGGTGGGATTATAAGTTGTTTTGATAGTATTCCTTTTGCCTAACTCTATTTTCTAATTCTATATTCTACAATGAACACACTTTATAATAAAAAATGTACTATTAAAAAAAGATTTTAAAAAGACATCTACAGATGCTTCAAAACAGCAATCCTTTCTTTACTACCTGAATCGGGAAATGCTCAACTGAATTACAAACGGGGAAAAATCATTGACAGAATCCAACTTGAAACTTCTAAGCTATTTGTTGTGTTCCTTTTGCTTTGGGAGACTGTGTTGTGCCAGGGAGGACAGACAAAGATGTTTTGTTTTTATTGTTACAGCTCCAAGCATGGATTATTTCCATGATTTATATTGTAGGAAACTTCAAATACAGGAAAATTGCCCAATAGTTACACATGATGGGATTATCAATATTGTCTTTGTGAGGAAAATAAAACGTCTCATCCGAAAGAAGTCCAAGTGGCAATAATATTGTCATGATTAGCCTGGATTGCAAAACTAAGTGTGGGGATGTTCACATAATGGATGGATGGATGGATGGATGGATGGATGGATGGATGGATGGATGGATGGAGAGATGGATGGATGGAGAGATGGGCAGATGGATAGACGGATGAATGAAAGAATTGAAGCTGAGTCCTGGTTTCAGTGTGTGAAGTTCTAAGAGAACTGTGTACGTGATTTTCAGCACCACATTCCAACACATTGAACAGGATCAGATTTTCTGCACCTGGATCAAATTTTCATGGGATTAAGATTTTTTTTTTTTTGAGACAGGGTCTTGCTTTGTAGTTCAGGCTGGCTCTGAGCTCACTATGTAGTCCAGGCAAGCCTCGAACTCAGCAATCCTCCTGTCTCTGTCTCCCGAGTGCTGGGATTACAGGCATGAGCCACCACGCCCAGCACTGTGGTATGTGGTATTGATGGCTGGTGGGCATGAGTCTCCACGCCCAGCATTGTATGTGGTTACCAGAGATCGAACTCGGGACCTTGCGCTTGAGAGGCAGGTGCCAGAACCACTGAGCTAACCCTCCGGCCCAGGATTAAGATTTTATTCATTCAGTAGGTCAACATCGTAAGAGGTGGCAACTTGATTACACAATCTTCCACTTGGATTTTTAAAAGCCAGTAACAATAATAATAATAATAACAGTTTTATGATTCATAAAGTATTCTAGTATTTAATCTTCACAATTTGAAATGTGACAGTTAATTTAGTTCCACTTTAGAAGTTTTCAAAAGGGACTCAGAAGCTTATTAACTGGCCCAAGGTCATACAGGTCGTAGGTGAAGAGGGGGGGTGCCGGTCAGCTCTTCAGCTGTGAATGACTATGCCCCACCCTCTCCTCCCTTCCAATGACTGGTCTTATTTCCTTTGTACCAGACTCACTCATCAAAAGGGTTTCCAGTGGGATCTTAAGAATTATATTAGTTCCTTTTGCTGTGGCGACAAATTTTGGCTTAAAATAGCACAAAAATTTGTTTCCTTATAGTTCTGGAGCTCTGAGGTCCAAACTGAGTGCTATGGGATGAAAATCACGGTGTTGGCAGGGGCTGACTCCAGCAGCAGTTCCCTCCACCTTCTGATCGGTGGCTGCTGCGATCCTTGACTCGTGGCCACCCCAGTCCAGGCTCTGCATTCTTCCTCATGCTGCCTTCTGCTCTTCCTTGATCAAATCTCTCTGTCTTCCTGTCACAAGGGTACTTACATTAGGGTCTCACCCAGGTCATCTAAGAAAATCTTCCCATCTCCAGGCAGCAAATATAACCATGTCTGCAAAGTCATTTGGAATATGTAAAATAAAGCAGGGTCTAGGAAGTGTGGGTCTCTTTGGGGACCATTATTCAGTCTACTACAGGATTTTTTGTTGTATTTGGTGAGTAACCCTGAATTGTAAAATTCTCTGAATTTAAATTTAGGTTTTAACTCTTCACAGCTTTCCATTTTTAACCTTTCACTTTTGTGTGCCTGGGGCTTTAATGTTTGTTTGTTGTCTGGCTTGTGAGTAGTTTTATTTATTTATTTTTTAATAAGTAGTTTTAACTCTGACTTCCTGTTGAAAGCAACTTACCTGAATCCCTGTCCTCTTCAGCTCTGTCAAGGATGGGTGCAGACATCAGGATTCTCTGGACCATGCTTGGAAAGCATCTGCAGAGAGGTGTATTCTTTATTCTTAGCCCCTCCAGCCTGTTACCATTTATTAAGCATTTATTATGTGTCAAAAACTGTGCGAGCATTCTCCATTTATAGCTCACTTGTGACTTGCAACAATCTCATAAGATAAGTATCATTGTGTCCATTTTACAGCTGGGAAAATCAAGGTTCAAAGAGTATGCCCAAGGTTACATAGTTAAGCCCCAGAGCCCATAAAACCCAGGCTCTTAATACTGTGTGATTGCAAAATTGCATAATTTCCAAGCCATAATGTATGGAACTATTTTAAAGGGCAAATAGAAGACCACAAACTCCGGGGGTTGAGTTATAATTATTTTTATCGTATTATTATTTAAATGTGTGCAAAAATAACTAGATATTAACTCCTTGTGTTTATAGCTCACGTAAGACTATAAAAGCAAAATAATGACACTAATAATAAGAGAAATAAAACCATAAGCCCTTTAAAATGCTAATTCAGAGCAGTGCTTTAATGTGAAGGGTAATGCTGCTTGGTGGAAAAGAAATAAATGCTCACAAGCCAGATGCGGTGCCAATGGCCCTGCCCTAGGCTTCAGAGCTTGTACCCAAATGCCAGGGTCCTCTGGACTAACTCACTTCTCCCTTAGTCGCCAACCACTGCCACATTCGCCACTCAGCTCTGCCATCCTCCGGGCCCCTGCTGGTGAGCCTGTCACCCACTCCTGGGCACCGCCTCTTCTGCTCCTAACTGCAACCGTCAGGCCCTCTGGGAGGCCGACCCAAGTTAGACGGGCTGCGGGTGTCAGCAGGGCTTGTTCCGGGAACCACAGCCGTGACAGGGAAGGAAGCAGAAAAGGAAGGGAGACGCTGAGCTGCCCTGGAGCCCGCGGCAGGCTGCTGCCCATGCTGTGGGCGGTCACGGCCTTCAGAGTGTGCTGCCTGGGGCCCCTCGGTGCCTCCTGTCACGGCCGCTCTGCCAGAGGGGAGAGGTGGCCTCAGGAGCAGCTTCAGCCAGAAGACTGGAAGCTAACCGCTGCCTTGGGGCATGGCGCCCACAGCCGGGAAGTAAATGCCAAGGGACTTTGGCGGTGACAGCATCTACCACGCTGGGCCACAATAAAATTGTGTCAGGTGCTAACAGATGTAAACAAACGCTCCCAGCCCCCGAAATCCCAGGGTCGTGCTCCATTAGATCTTTGAGAGAGTCCATAATGTACTGGCATTGATTTTTTTTTTTTTTTTTTGGAGACAGGGTCTCGCTTTGTAGTTCAGGCTGGCTCTGAGCTCCCTATGTAGTCCAGGCAAGCCTCGAACTCAGCAATTCTCCTGTCTCTGCCTCCCAAGGGCTGGGATTACAGGCATGAGCCACCACGCCCAGCACTGTGGTATGTGGTATTGATTGCTGGTGGGTGTGAGTCTCCACGCCCAGCATTATATGTGGTTTCCGGGGATTGAACTCAGGACCTTGCACTTGCGAGGCAGGCGCTGGAACCACTGAGCTAACCCTCCGGCCCGATTTTATTTTTTTTTTAGTTCTCTCGAATTTAAGCAGTGTTTCAATTCCCATAAAGACCCAAGGAGACCCTCCCAGAGCCCTCCCACCAGCCCTTTTTCTGAGAAAGCAGAACAGAAGAGGCTTCTGCTCCCACGGACCACTGTGTACATGGGAAATCTCCACGGCCTGACAATCGCAGTTTTATGAATCTTCCTGGGGTTTGTAGTAATAATCATTTCCAGATCGTCTCATTGTGCACACAAAACATTGGAAAAGGACCCACTCTCCTCTCCTGAGCGTCCATGCGATGTGTTTGATCAGGTGCCAATTAGAAGACGGACACTTCACCAGGCAGCTTCTGCTGGGGACGAACAGCTGCACAAATGGGGGGCACAACTGAGACGAAGAGAAAGAGTGACTGAGGGGTGGGCATGTCAGGAAGCTTTCTCCACAGCGCGAGCTGCTGGAGGACAGGGTTAAAAGCAAAGGTCCAGCCGGACGTGGTGGCTCACGCCTGTAATCCCAGCACTCGGGAGGCAGAGACAGGAGGATTGCTGAGTTCGAGGCTTGCCTGGACTACATAGTGAGCTCAGAGCCAGCCTGAACTACAAAGCTTGACCCTGTCTCAAAAAAAAAAAAAAAAGCAAAGGTCCAGTGCAAACACCCAGGCCCTGGGACACCTCGCCACCAAAGGCAGGCAGGCAGCGGGAGTCTGCGAGAAGAGCCACGAACTCAGGGACACCCTTGTCAGTACCGCTGACCCGCTGCTTTCCTTGGATCAGCTCACTTACTTCTCCCACTGTCACTTCACTAGAACCCAAGCTCCCCGAGGGCAGTGTCTCAATCACTCCCTTGTCACTAAAACATGGTATGCAATACTGGACACCCACCGCTCAGCAGTGGTTTACTGTTTCAGCCCCTGGTCAGTCAAGACAAAAAGAGCATAGCCGAGGAGCCTGACTGAGAAAAGCGCTCCTACCGTGGCAGAAAAAGTGAAGACCCAGCGCAAGAAAAATACTTGTGCAGCGCACACCCCACTGATCTGCCTCTTCCAAGCAGGCCCCACTGCCTCCTGGCTAGTGGGCTGTGCAGCTGCCTTCCGAGCCCTTGCCTGGGAGAGATGGAGTCCTCGGTGGAGCATTCTTGGTCTCAGCAGTATGGCCAGAGATAACTAAAGGGAGATTCTCCCAGTCAGGGATCCTTCCGAAGCCGTGAGAAGGCCGGGAGACGCCAGCCTGTGTGTGAGAGATCTTCAGCGTCTAGGAGGGCCATCCTTTCAGTGTAGCCAGCAGCGCAAAATTCCTCCAGTTGCTCTCAAGTTCCTCCTCAAATCTCAGTTATGTGCGGGTCTCTGGAACCGAAAGGGTTAAGCCTTTACAGCTCCTGAGAGCTGTTACTTTGCATTTAAATAGCACCGTTTCAGAAAGAAACATTCCCAGGAACCTTACTAGCTGCTAATGTGCTGGCACCTTAAGGCACACTTACTTCCCGGGCCAGGTCATTTGGAGCTTCATTACTTAATAATTTGAAAGCTTTTTATGGAAATCAGTGGATAAAAGGAGATGATGAAGCGAAATATTATTGTATTTAAGGACCTAACAAAACAGGCTGCTGGTACAATACCAGGGTCAGAAACTTTCGTGGAGAAAGAGAGAAGAGGGAGCTCTTGATCGGCAGATGAATTCTCGTTTGTTTTTGTTGTTGTTGTTGAAATTGCTTTTATTTTAAAGATACTCCTTGCCTAACAAAGCGTAACAGGCTTTGAAATTATCAATCAAAGAATCCACAGGCTCTAGGAACCCACCCTAGCTCTCCTTCCCCTCCATCCTCCCTCCTGGCCACTGCCCGGCTTCCAGCCCATCCACTCTGGACATCTTCTCTGTCACCTCCGCCCTTCTCCACACCAGCATCAGCCTCTCAGGATGCCCACCTCAAAAGTGGACTTCACTGTGTAGTTGAAAAAAACTGTAGGAAACATCCTTGGATAAGGCCTTTGCTTTTTTCTTTGCAATTTTCATCTGTGGCAACACATGGTTTGAAATTGATAAAAATCCTTCAGCAGCAGACAGGGAAAAGCCTTGTCCTTTTCTTTGCCCACTACCACTTGCTTTTGTCAAGTTCTCTAATATTCCTCTGTTTCTGTTTGTGGGCTGCTCCTACAGACTCTCCAGGTTCTTATTGTACTGAACAAAGAACTGGACAAAGAAGCTTTTACATGTATTGATGGCAAGAAAAGAAATGTGGTCTGCTAGTGAGGACTGCAGGCCAAATAAGGCAGGACAGGAAGTAACTATAGGGTGAGAGCAGCCAGCCCACTCAAGGTTACTTGCTGGCATCTTTCATATCTCCCATGCCTCAGGCTCAGCTCAGACCTAGGCCTCCTGTCAAAAACTGCTTGACCTCAGCCAGAAGAGCTGAAGATAGCGTTTTCTGATTGGTCCCAGGTGCAAGGATCGGTACTGTATCATGGCTCTCCGTGATTGGCAGGTCATTCCCACTGCGAGATGGCTGGTCATGCCCTAAGGTCTTGCCTCCAGAGATGCTCTATACACTTAGAAATACACATACACATACACACACACACACGTACATGCACACACTCACAAACTCTACCACTTGATTGCACAGTGGAAGGTCAGTTATTATACAAATAGGCTACAAACTGTTTGGTACCTGGCTCTGTAAATTTAATATGTCTGAGAATCTCATTTGTGACATGGGTCTTTTAATGATGAGCCCAAAGTTCAGGTAGCAATTTAAAAGATATAAAAATACATGTATTATATACACGTGAGCCGTGCTCTCAACTATGTGATAGAAATATACAGATGAATTTACGAACTGAGGGTAGGATTATTAGTCATTCTTTTTGCTTTCTCTCTTATCTCTTTTCTCTCTTCCTGTGTTTCTAAAACAATCTTTTTATTCTAAAAACCTCACTTGAGTATGCAAGTTGTATTTTACTTTTGATAGAGTGCTTTCCTGGCCTTTCCATATGGACTAACAATGAAATATACATCTTTATCTTAAAATATTTTAATCCTATCTAGGGGTGGTGGCATACGCCTATAATCTCAGTACTTGAGAGGCTGAGGCAGGAAGATCACAAATACTAAGCCAGCCTGACTTACACAGTGAGACTCTATTTTAAAAGCGCACACGCGCATGCGCGTGCGCGCACACACACACACACACACACACACACACACACACACACACACGTCGTTTCAGTCCTTTTATTCATGAAGCTCTCTTCTTCCGCCTCATTTGTAGCTGCACTATCCCTCGACCCTGGCCCACCCTTTCATCCTGCCCTTCTTCGTGTTCCCCAAAGAAGCAGTGAACTCTGACACACTGTGTGCTGTAGTTCCCATCCCCCAAAGGCCCTGTACTGAGCCCTGATCCCAGCCTGTGGTGTACTGGGAGGCGGTAGAACCTTCAGAATATGGGGCTGAGAGGAAGTTACGTCATTGTGGGCGTGGCTTGGAAAGGTCCTTCCTGTCTCTCCTGCTGCTTGGTCACGATTTGGTGAGCAGCCCTCCTGTGCCAGGTGTTCCGTGACGCACTGAGCAGAGGGCCGGGTGAGCACAGACTGAAACCTCCGAAGCTGCGAGCTGAAGTACCCCCTTCCTCGGGTGTGTTATTTATCACAAGTGTTTTGTCTCTGTGAGGACAGGGACGGATGTCTCCACGAAGTATGATCTTTAAAATACGGTGTGTGTTTAAATACAAACAAATTTATTACAGTTAAAGACACAGTGCCATTAATTTCCCCCAAAATACTCACCCGTCGTTCTCGCCACTTTCTGAAGCGGCTCTGGCAGTGCTCTTCCGTGAGTGTCTGCGTTGCACTGTGGTGACTGCCCTGGTGTCCTGCACGCAGTCAGAGCGTTTGCCTTTCATGGTCGTTGTGACTTCAGGGGACAGCAGAAGTCATACAGCGGCAGGTCTGGTGACCAGATGGGCAGGCCCCGCGCCGTCATGTCTTTGTGAGCCCGCTTCTCTGCTGGGCGACTCGGGGCAGCCTTCACCCCAGTTCCTGTTACACCTCGTGAAGGCGTGAAAGAGCGGCTCCGGGCTGCTTCCGAGAGTGGCGAGAGTGACTGGCTACGCGTATTCACCGTGAGGGTGAATACTTTGAGGACAGTAGTGGATCTTTTCTGTAATCAATTTTCCAAATTTAAAATACTGACTGTGTTTTTCGATCACCCCGTGTATCTCCCACATCCCCGAAGATTGGTACCGGTTGGGGCTCAGTCACTAGCTGAATCCCCTCCCATCACTGCAGGACACTGCGCACCCGAGTCTTGAGGGCTGAAAGAATTCCCCGAGACAGGCCTGGCTGCCCCCCCCTTCATCTGTTCGAGAATCTGCCTCTCCGAACCCTGCTCCCCCAGTCTCAGTTTCCCCACTGTGCTGCATTATGCCCTTCAACACACAGACCCACCGGCCAGCGCTCATCTTTTATCTACTTATTTTTAGCTTTTTTTAATTTTTTGATACAGAGTCTCACTTTACAAAGTTCAGGCTGACCCCGAACTCACTATGCAGCCTAGGCTGGCTTGAACTCATGGCACTCCTCCTGCCTCTGCCTCCCGAGTGCTGAGATTATAGGCATGAGCCACCGTGGCCAGCACTGTGGTATGTGGTACCAGGGCCCAAACTCGGGACCTTACGCTTGCCAGGCAGCTGCTGGAACCAGTGAGTTACATCCCCGGCCCTTAGCACTCATCTTTTAAAAACTCTAATCACATGTTCTTCCTGAGGCAGCTTCAGGTGCTTTTGAGCAGTGTGTAGTGGGCAGCGCGGAGCACAGGGCCTCCCTCTGAGGCTGCCGCCCTCCCGCACTCCTCTGCGTCCCGCCTCCCCCTCCCCGTGAGCTTCTCCTGCGTCCCGGGCTCCTGGCTCAGCTGCTCCGCAATCCTCCCAGGACTCGCCTGGGAGCTCTGTGTCCAAAGCCCACGTCCCACCCGTCGCAGGTGCCGCTGAGTCCGCCTTGGACTCCTGCATCACGCTTGGGCCTCTCAGCCTCTCGTTGCTTTGCCCGGTTCCCCCGTGACGTCCCTGGCTGGCCCCTTGTCCCTGCACTTGACCCTCCCTCAGCAGCCAGCTGAATCTGCAAAAAATGCAAATCAGATCCCATCATCATCATCAGCTTGCAGGTCCTTCGGCCACACTCCAGTCCTGTCACGTCCAGAACCAGAGCCCTCAGACCGCTGGGAGGGCAGCGAAGGCCAGAGCTTCCTCTGGCTCCTTGTTAATCAATTGTTTAACTAACTAATTCATTATGCATTGCTTAAATATTCCCTGCATGCTTCCCACAAGCCGGGCTGGTGGGCTGGGCCTGGGAATACGGGAAGGACAGAGGATGCAGATGGAGAGACAGAGAGAGAGTGTCAAGTGCTGTCTTTGAGGGGCCACGGCAGCACCCCCCGGCTAGGGCTCAGGCTCCCATGGCGGCTCTCTGCCTTCCAGCTCAGCCTCCTGGGCAGGTTCCTTCCGGCTGCTCCCGTCTGAAGGCAGGCAGCCCTGCTGAGCGCCTCTCTGGTTGGGACTCGGTGTCAGCTGCGCGGTGTTAGCCCATCTCCTGGCCTGGCCCCTCTCCTTCCGGGCTCTCGCTTGTGATGCTGAAGTTTTCCTCCTTGCTGCAGATAGAGTAGAAGGAGGGAGGTGGAGCTTTGCCCGTGCGGAGGACTGGGGGGGTGGAAGGGACCCTTGTGCTCAGCTCACTCCTCAGACTTGAGGGCGAGCAGACTTCGGCCAACACTGAGAGGAATTGAACACCCAGAAAATGAAGCCAACCCCAAGAAGAGTCCTCCAGCAACCAAAGGACAAGCACGTCAATGCCTGCGGCCTCGCAGCCACATTGCAGGGCACGGGGTGGCACAGGACCTCCGAGCTCCCCACACGGGCCAGAGTCGAGGCTGGGGAGGCCAGAGGCAGCCAGGGCAGCTCTGAGGGTCCTTCCCTCCAGCTTCAGACATGCCAGCTGCTTCCACAAAACCATCTCAGGGGAAAATTGTTATCTACAAGCATTATGCCATTTTCCCTTCAGAATTACAGGCTGCGTTTGAAAAGAGATAAAAAGAAACTGCATTTGAAATGCCTCCGTGCAAAGGCATCTTCTCGTGGCTCTGTTAATGGGCTTCAGATACCTTCCCTGGCTTTGAACTAGCTGATCGGGCAGCCACTCCTCGGGACAAGGTGTGGGACGGGCACTCAGCCGTGGCCAGTGCGGTGCTGCGTGCCTGCCAACGGCAGACCCGGAGCCCGCGAGCCAGGGTGGCTCCTTACACGGCCTCCGCCTGCTGTCCCTTCCCCTCCGTGGACTGGCAGCCCTCGCCGCTCCCCCGTGCCCGCCAGCTGGCACCCTGGCCGATCACTGCCACGTCACACGGTTCTGGCTGCTGTGGTAGAGGTGGGTTGGGTGCAGGAGGACACCGGCCCCTTGCCCAACCCAGACTGGCATTCATTCAGCAAAGGTTGCTGGACTGCTCCTGGCAGAGAACTCAGCGGTGTGCGAAACAGACCAAATCCCGCCTTCCTACAGCTCCCTCGAGCAGGGAGAGGGACGGTGCTAAGTGAGGGACAAATGCACAGTGAACTAGACAGTGACAGGTGTTACGGGGAAAAGATACAGAGGTGCAGGGCTGGGGGGAGGGACCTGCTGTGGTCGTCAGACACCCCACCGCGAAGGTGACTTTGGAGCACAGGCCTAGAGGAGGCAAGGGCTGGGGGCTCTGAGATCTGGGCATAGCGTCCCAGGCGCAGGGGACAGCAGATGCAAAGGGTATGTGGCCTTTTCTGAAGGGAGGAGTCCAGCGTGCTGACACAAAGCAGAGAAGGAAGAAGAGGAGGAGGTGAGGCCAGCGAGGAACAGGGAAGAGAGGCAGGTGGTCACAGCAGTGTTCCTGTCTGCGACAAGAGGCAAAGCCACAGGAGGGCATGGTTCGAAGAGGAGCCGGGAGGAAGGTGTGACAGGTTTGCGTTGATGTAAGGGAATGCCCGAGACAGCCAGTTGTAGGAAGAATGGTAGCTCTGGCCAGGATGATGGCGGGGCAGGTGACAGAAGTGGAGGTGATGAGCTGTACTGATGGACTAGATGGAGGGTGTCGGAAAACATCAAGGACGAGCACCTAGAACAGTGGCATGATGGGAAGAACAAGGGATGCTGGGATTGCAGAGGAGAGGCAGGAGCTGGGCCTGAGACACCCTGTAGAACTGGAGACACTATCTGGTGAAAGTTAAACAGTTGCTAGACACATCCGGAGCTCAGAGGTGTGGTTGGGACAGAAGATCAAAATGTGGGAGTCATCCATGTATAGAATCAATTAAGGAGTATGGACTCGGAGTGTGGATAGAGAGGAAGACCGAAGGCTGGAGCTCAGTGGCACCAGCAGTTCAGAGGAAAGCGAAAGGGAGACAACGGAGCAGCCCCAGAAAAGCAAGCAGGGCAGCAAGAAGGAAATGGAGGGGAAGTGAGGCCCAAGGCTGAGGGGAGAGTTTGTCAGGAATGAGGAATAAACACATGTGCCGAGGGACCCTCCATGGCAGGAACACCGACGGCTGCGTTTGACTAGGTTTGGTCATGAAGAGGTCATCAGCACCCTCAGCAAGAGCAGCGTCAGAGAGGCCGTGAGTCCCGGCCCCTGGGCCTCGGGGCCTACACACCTGGCCGCCTCTGCGGGCCGCGGGGCCACAGACACAATATCAAGCTCGACCAGCAGGAGCAGCCTGGTTTTATTCATGACTTGATAAAGCTGGAGCCTGCTGAAATGATGGGAGGCTACTGTCTGGCACGATTGATTTTAAAGATGTTTAAAGCCCTGTTATCACCTCATAAAATGGCTCATTTCCTGCTGCTCATCACCAGGGCTTCGCTAACGGATTAAAAGTTACCTCCAGAGGTAGAGGCCGGCAGGATGGCTCTTTTTTTGTAGGTGGGGCTTCTGGGAAAGGCAGAAGTGAATAACAGAGCAGAGCAGTGGCTCGGTGGGGTCTTTACACGAGACTTGGGGCGCTGCCCCCCTGTGGGGCCCGGGACAAACTCAGCTACATCAAGAAAGACCACAGGGCCAGGCGCTGTCCCTGAACTGCGAGCCAAACGGGGCAGGCAGGAAGGAGAGTGGAGAGGAGGAGGTCAGGGAGGGTGGAGAGGGAAAGGCGCCTGCACTGGAGTGCGGGCCCTGGTGGTCCTGAAGGAGCCTCTGACCTCTCCGGGCTCAGTTTCCTCATCTGCAGCGGGGCACCTGTGAGAAACAGGCCGACAAATGGGGAGCTACACAGCGGGGCTGTGTCTGTGTCCGGGCCCTCAGGGCATCCGGGCTCATCGCGCCCCTCATCTGTGGTGGAAAGCTCTCCCCAGGTCCAGGAGCCTGGGCCTTCCCACAGCCCCACCCTGCAGGGGCACCTGTCAAGCCTGGGCCTCCGGGCCGAGGACCTCACACAGGACTGGGGACTCTGCCGGCGGGTCCCCAGTGAGGCCGTAACACAGGGTGGGGCGGGGCCGGGACGGGCCTTGCAGGCTGCAGGGGCATGAGAGCGGGCCAGGTGCTCCAGGGCCCAGTCCACCTCCCCTTTCCGGCTCGCTACCAACCCACCTAGCTCAGCCATTGCCCATGAAACAAACTGGGCCAGAAAATGTATTTCTGGGGATTCAAAAGTATCCCCTACAAATGTGCTGTGGGGATTAAATGAAATAATATATGCAGGAATGTGTGTAGGTTATTAGCAAGAATGAGTGCTGAACAGCTGCTGTTAGCACCGCTCCTACTATCTCTGTACTTCGTGCACTCTGACCAGACTGCTGCCTGCGGGTCTTCCAGGAGAAGTGGGCACAGCGGGTACAGACAGTGGACCATGCCCCCTCTAAAGCCATAGATCTGGGCAGCGGAGCCTTGGTGCAACCCAAAGTACACAGAGAACTTGTGGCCTGTGACTCGGGGACAAGGTCCGGAGATGAGGCAGGTGTAGCAGCTGAGGAGGAGGAGGTCAAAGACCCAGGCCGGGGCAAACAGACTCCAGCCAGCATCTCTGCCTGTCAGCCTGGCTGTAGTACACAGAGCTGTGCCCCTCGGGTCCTGGCTCTGGAGGCCAGGGGGGCCCCTGCTCCAACCTCAGACTCACACTTTTTTAATAGTGGGGACAGATTCAGACTTCTCACTGAACTACGCCCCTGTCTCATCTTTTATTTTGAGACAAGAGCTGTCTAAGTTGTTTTGGCTGGGCCTGAACTTGCCACCCTGCTGCCCTGACCTCCCGGAACACATTCCTCACCGCTGCTCTGCATCTCCTGACCCTGATGTCGCCTCCACCTCCCCCTGTGGCTCTACGCAGCCTCCTGGCTTCAGATGTGACCTTGGCCGCAGCCTGTTGGGGCTGCGCGGCTCCCATTTGGCTCCCGTGGCCGGGCACAGGGTGGAGCTGTCACAGCTTGCGATGTGTTTACCAACAGCAAAATGAAAGGTAGACACTAGTGACCTGTTGTGCCTTCGGGGGTTTTAGCTTTAATTGGCATATCTTTGGAAACACGTTAACGTCATCCAAACACAGCGAGAACTGGGGCTGCCTTGAAACGCCTGTCTGAAAAGTTTCCTGTGGGAGATGGAAAAGGCCCCAAGGACCCTTGAAAGACCCTGTCTGTGCCTTCGAGACTTATTAAAACAAGCTTTTTATTTGAGTCCAACGTGTGGTTCGCTTACTCTGAGTTTAAGTCCTCCATTCTTCTCAGTGGGAAATGCCCAGCGCCCCAGTGGGCCCAGCCGGGGCTCCCCGGCTCCACAAGCTTCCCGTCCGATGCAGCCGGAGACCCGAGTGGCTACAGGTGGGGGGACGTTCTCTTTGCCCCGGAGGGTCTGCGGCTGCAAGCCTCTCTCCTGTGTTCAGTGCAACTCAGTTGTGATGCCAGTTCGTTCCAAACGGATGCTGGAATAAGAATGACACCGGATGTGGTGGCACATACCACTAATCCCAGCACTAGGGAGGCCGAGGCAGGAGGATCACTGTGAGTTCAAGGCCAGCCTCGCTCTATAGAGAGAACCTGTCTCCAAAAAGACAAAGAAAAACAAGATGTCTGATGTAATGGCACTCGCCAGTGATAGACTTTTTGTCACCCCTGACAACTTCAGGGAGTAGATTTCTTTTTAAGCCCATTTCACAGATGAGAGAAGTAAGAGAGGTAGAGATTTGCCAAAGGACACACACAGCTAGTAGATGGCGGTGTCTGGATTTGAACTCAGGTGTGATCGATTCTACACCTGTGCTCTTGACCATGCTGCTTTCCTGCTGCTAGGTTCATGGATATTACAGGGTGGACAGTGCCCAGTGTGTCCAGAGTTGGGAGGACTTGAACACACAGTGTTCTCACTGGCCAGACACTCCGTTAGACATGTTTGGAAAGCAGTTTAGTTGACCCCTCCACGATTTAAAATATCTTCATTTTTGATCATTCACAGGAATCAAGGACACAAAAAGTCTTGCACGTATGAACAAAGAAATATTTACACGAGTCTTCACCTGCATCATTCATGGAAACAATGAAATATCCCCCAATAATTCTGGTTAGGGTCCACCCATGCTATGGAACCCCAGATGGGTGTCAAAAAGGACGATGTGTTTCATGTGTTTCTCTTTGGAACAATGAACTATGCGTTCTTGAGTATCTGTATATGGCCATTAGTTAAGCCAGATCTTCTCTGTTGATTTTTGGGTGTTTTTACTTTTTGTTTTTACTTTGTTTGCTTGTTTTGAGGCAGGGTCTTGCTACGTTTCAGACTGACCTTGAACTCACAGCAATTCTCCTGCCTCAGCCTCTTAAGTGCTGGTACCATAGCTGTGCCTCAGCACACCAAGCCTCTCCATTCCTATGGCACTTAGGTTATATCAGAGAATTTTGAGACTTCAACAAAAATATTTCATTTTTTATTCTATCAAATAGCATGTGTGATCACAAAAAGAAACAAGCTGTTGATAAGACAGATGTTGTGTAAGCACTGGACAAAAGGTCTCACAGCGAGAGGCTGTCATAGCCACACATATGGGATTCGTCATCCTTAGAGCCTCCGTAGAACTGAAATAGACAAACGAAATTTCATCATCATAAGTAAACACTAATGGAGGGTCCAAAATATCATTACTGAGTTCTGTGCTCCAAAAGCAAAATCAATATGTCATTAGCTGGGACCTGAGAATAAAGCTTTAATTGTAGGGCAAAGTGAGACTGTGGTTCCTTTACCCTACCTACAGTGACTTTATTGCTTCAGTGAAATATTTCTTCAAGGGCAAAGGACTGTTGGATGGCATCTCATCACTTATGTTTCGTAACTTGAACTTTATTTTCACATCTTGCCCTGGCCTCTCATAATTCTGTCTCCAACAATTTAAAAACAGAGAAAGGGGAGCGCCACGGTGTTTAGTGTACATAGTATGTGATCTATAATACACACTAATGAAAAGCCTCCCATATGGTACCGTATGAAAGTATTAAGACAAGTTGTTAAAGTCGTGGCATAAATATACGGTATGGTGCGATTGTGGTGAGAAAGCGCCAAGTGCTGGCAGAGTGAAGGCCCAGGAAGAGCCACGGCGAACTGTGGCATCTGAAGGACAAGCGGACAAAGGCAGGGGAGATGCGGGAGCAGAAGGCGCTCAGCACCTACACTGTGCACATCTGTGACAACACCGTTCTGCAGTGAGCTGTGCAGTGAGCTGTGCTGTTCCGCATGTGGAAATCCAGGGAAGGGCGAAGTGGACCAGATGACGAGGGCCAGCCCGGAAACAACCAGGAAGTGAGATGTGGCCGTGAGGGCTGCGGGGCCGCAGTGCCGAGTGAACGGTACGGGCGGAGTTACGGTCCTGGCCACGGAAGGCCTTGGAAC
Organism: Thryonomys swinderianus; assembly: GCA_004025085.1. Taxonomy (NCBI): domain Eukaryota; kingdom Metazoa; phylum Chordata; class Mammalia; order Rodentia; family Thryonomyidae; genus Thryonomys; species Thryonomys swinderianus. The sequence goes on along the minus strand of PVIC010009093.1, from coordinate 1,014 downwards.
TGGGCTGGTGCGAGCGGCAGGGCTGGAGGGAGCTCGGGGTCCGCTCCAGCAGCTGGCAGGTGTGCCTGGACACAGACAAGCTCACTAGAGGGGGCCAGGGCTCCGGGGTCGAGCAAAGGGCTCTGTGTGGCCCACGGAGGGGACGGGGGAGACAGACCTGGCATTCAGGAAATAGCTCCGGTTCCGCCTGTGACTGTGGTGGATGGCTTCTCCCCGTTAGTCATTACGTATGTATTAAGAGGGATGCACCACAAATAAATAAATCTTCCCCGAGATGTATAATTGCTCAGGTGGGGGTAGGAAATGTTTTTCCCACAAACCTGTGGATGGGGGCATGTATGCTTACCTGAAGGTCCTTTCCTCCAGCCAAAAGTGGCACCCCAGAGGCCCTGCACCCAGAAAGAGGCTGTGAACTCTGCTGACTTACCCTGCGCCATGCTTCTGCCCTCTGCCCCTCCGGGCCCATCGGAAGGCCCTGCCATGGCGACCTGGCCAGCCCCTGCCTTCAAGAGAGCCACCACCCAATGACACCCCTGCCTGGTAGTGGAAAAGATGCTTCATACTGAGAAGACTTTTAATCAGCCATGGGCCCCAGGCTGGGAGGCCCCTCTAAGCCTCCTTCCTCTGTTTCCTCAGGGCTGCAAGGTGTTCTAGGCAAGTCATGCAACCACAGGAAACTTCATCAGTTCATCCCAAATATATTCTAGGCACCTAATGCCAGCCCCAGCTCTGAGGACTGGGCAGCTGCATGCCAGCCAAGCAGTCTCTGCCTCCTGGAATCAGGGATCTGTTCGCTTGGCACAAAAGCTCTTCATTCCCCAGCTGGTGATGTTCTGGAGGCTTCCATACATAATGGAAGACAGTGTCTGAGCCCAGGCAGAGGAAGGGGGACCTCGAGGCCAGCACGTCCAGTCTGGGGAAAGCCCACCCCAAAGCCAGCGTGGACTCCCCTAAGCCCTCAGACATCCTGTCACCGGTGAACCATAGTGTGACACTAAAAGTAAACACCCAACT
>PVIC010009092.1:0-46430 GCA_004025085.1 Thryonomys swinderianus | reverse complement strand
AGGGAAAGGGCGGGAAAAAGGGGAGGGAAGGAAGGAAAGAAAAAGATATAGAAATAGAGGTAGAGACAAAGACAAAGGGAAGAAAGGAAGCTAAGAAGAAAAAAGAAAGCTAGGAAGCAAGGAGGAGGGAGGGAGGGAGGGAGGGAGGGAGAAAAAAATCGGAATTTTAAAAATTAAAATTGCCGGGCGTGGTGGCTCATGCCTGTAATCCCTGTAATCCCAGCACTTAGGAGGCAGAGACAGGAAGATTGCTGAGTTCAAGGCTTGCCTGGGCTACATAGTGAGCTCAGGGCCAGCCTGAACTACAAAGCCAGACCCAGTCTCAAAAAAAAAAAAAAATTAAAATTTATTGGGCCGGAGATTTAGCTCAGTGGTTCAGCCACTGCCTAGCAAGTGCAAGGTCCCTGGTTCGATCCTGGTAAACACATACAAAAATATGATATTGGGCGAGGTGACTCACGCCCATCAGCAATCAGTACCACACCCCACAATGCTGGGCATGGTGGCTCACGCCTGTAATCCCAGCACTCGGGAGGCAGAGACAGGAGTATTGCTGCTTTTGTGGTGGGCTACATAGTGAGCTCAGGGCCACCCTGAACTACAAAGTGAGACCCTGTCTCAAAAAAAAAAAATTAAAACTGATTGTTACAAAGCTTTAGTTTATGACACCCAAATAAACAGACCACTCTGGGAAAATGCAGCAATTAAAGGATAAACTCTGCACATATCCTAGGAAAATAAAGTTGGCCAAATAAATTCAGTATCATGGCTCTCACAATTAACCATATATCTCACAAGGGGTGTCAAAGTAAACAGTGCTACTCTGAGTCAGCTATTTGGCCATCTTTAACTCAAAACTATGTAATTTAAACCACAATATCTGGGTCCACGCCAAGCTGCTCACACACAGAAGGCCTTTATTTGATACATCAAATCCTAGTCAACCCTTCCGTGCTAGTATTTTAGATGTGCCGTGATACTTAAAGATGGACAGATTAGAATGTTATTAGGTATTAATTCCATTCACATGTTTACTTTTAAGGGGAAAAATGCATATTTTATATATATTTATATATAATATATTAGCATATAATATATAATATAGCATATATTATATGCTAATATATTATATGCTATATATTTTAATATATTATATATTATATGTTAATATATTACTATATATTATGTTATTGTTATATATTTTATATAATACATGTATTGTATATAATCAGCAATTAGTACCACATACAATAATACATACAATAATATATTACAATATATATATATATATTAGAAGCCTTTAAAAAAATTAAAATTAAAGGATTAAAAAAAAAAGCCCAGTAAGACCTTACCTCAAAGAAAAGGAATGATTATAAGGAGAAGCAGGAAGGGAGAAAATGAGCATTTTAATAGATTTTAGGAAGTATCACTTCTTAACTTTACTGGACAAAATACAATGTCCTACACCTCTTTTACGATAAATAAAAACAGCCAAAATGCTGTTTATAATTCCAAAAAAAAAAAAGAATGGCAAATGCTGTTTATAATTCCAAAATCATATGATTCAGGTGACAATGCTCCCCAGCTATGGAAAGTTAAATTTTAAGCAAAAAAAAAAAAAAAATGAACATAGAAACTGTTTAATTATGGTTCTGAATCTTTATGCTTTCTCAAATTTCATAACCCTTGCTAAAAAAATGTTTATATATGGCTGTTTGCTTCTTATAAACAGGTTTAAAACACCCTGATACTTCACATACTCTCTGAAGACCCTGTTTAAAAAAACAGTCATGCTCACAGGCATTCTTCTATCAAGAGTGTGAGACTCAGCGTTCAGATTCATCAACCTTTATTTATTTTCTTATCCTCTGGGATTTCATCTCTATCTGTGAAGCAAGGTGACAAAAGAAAAACAAGTAAACACATATTTTGCACTATTAAATCCAATAATAATGACCTAATTTCAGCAAAGCAGCATCATCAATCACATTAAATAAGTGAGGATGTTAATTTGGATCTCATAGATTTTATAGTTTTGTTTTGGATATGTAAATCTATTTCAACTGTATAGTTTTAAAAGGGCCATAAGCATGGAGAGTTACACTTAGTTTTATGTCTATACATATATTAGAACATTACTTTTATTATCATTCAAGTCCTTACTGGAGTACCACAACAAATTCCTTTTCTAATTTGGAGGATGTTTCCTTTGTAGATTTCTTTTTTTGTAAGTTTCACTTGCAAACAAGTTTCATACTTACATAAGTTTCATTTGACAAATAAAGAATATACTCCATAGAGATAGAGAGCAATGAGGGAGAAGGGACAGTCAAGTATAAAGAACTAAGACGTGTTACATACATGTTAATTTACCACAATGAACGTAATCATTATGTACACCAAACATGTAGTTTAAAAAAAAAAAAAAAGGTTTAGAAACGCTGACCATTCAGCCATCAGTTCAGAATACTGCATCAGTACAAATGTCACCTAGCACTCCAGGGTAGGAACTGAAAAGCAAAAAGATGTACTTCCACTATACCACAAAGAAAACACCTCACTCAATTAATGTAAGGAAACTACTCAAGATGTCCAGTGTACATTTACAATGCTTAAAATACAAACAAAAATAACTGTCCCATTACTAATACTACTAATGATAATGGCAAGAAACATGGCTGTCCTCTAAGTGGCAAATATTTACAGAGGTTACAATGAGCTAGGACTACTGTAGACTCATGATATACAGACTTATTAGCATATAATTTGCATAGTGACCCCAACTTTGTGCACCAGGAAAGAGGCACAGAGAGAGGGACAGTAATTGCCCGCGCTGACCGGGCTGGGTCTCAAGCCTGAAAGTGGTACAAGTCGTTGTTCATAAATATTGTTCATAATGCATTCTCCAGAGAACCTGTGAGGATGGTGGAGGGCCCCATGAGAAATAAAATCTACAGTAAGCATTTTCAAGAAGTAAGTTACTAGAATGTTTCAGCACCAAAATCCAACTCATTTAAACTCCTTATTTCTCCCTAAAGCTAATAATGACCACTTGATTTGCTATTTAAGAAAAATTACTCCTAGTGGTAAGGTATTTCAATGACACCCTGTTGCTACTGAGGGGAACGGTTACCTTTGTAGATCCTGTTCAAAGAAAGCCCACACTTTGATCCTTAATATCTCATGAAGTAAAAGGTTATGTTTAATCTATATTTTATAGATCTAAAAGTCAAATTAGTTTCTAGAATAAACAAGCAAGAGTGTGATGGTAAGTATATTCTTTGGCATTCACTTGATTCCTAGCTTAGAGGATACTATGTGCTGAGTTAAAGACAATTAGTGTAGTACGTGGCAGTTTTTTCTTGTATTATTCTGCAAACGTAAACAAGTTATATACATGTTAATTTACATTCTATATAAAAAGCCAATTTTAAATCCAATTTATAAGGCAATAAATATATAAAGATTCTAGGACACTGCAATAAAGTTATGCCATAAAGTAGAGTTAATTCAAGACAACAATAATAAAAGCATGACAAATTTTAGCATTCCACCAACTGCACAAAGGTGTTTCAGGTAACATCTGTTCAGAAGCAATTGCTACAAGACAGACTAGATGAGATGCAAGGTTTCATAGTGTAGTAAATGTATGTCAGTTTGCTTGCTTTATAATTAAAGACACAAGTCTCTAAAAAAAGGCAATTAAGCTTTGCTCTAAATCTGAGACAATCATTCCTACCAACATCCCCCTTTCAGCCTCAAAGATCCAGAAGTATTAGATACATTCATGGTCTGCTTTCAGTAGCTAAACGTTCCCCCCCAAAATTACACTGAAATATGTCTTTTTGCTAAATTATACATTAAAACAAAGAAAGCTGGTGGGTTTTGTTTTGTTTTTTTTTTCCTTTGCTGTTGTGTTAGGAAAAATAGCCATGAAAAAGTAGAAAAATTTAGAAAAAATTTTAGAAGAGTAGCTTGAATAAAATGACCATATCGTCATCAGAGGATTACTATATCTGATGTGTTAGGGAAAATGTTGACATGAATGAAACTTAGGTGCCTAAAGTCTTCAACTGGGAACACTATCTTGATTCTTAACAATTAATCCTAAAACAACTGAAACCATCAGCTGAGGATTGATGAAGAAATAAGTTTTAAAAATAAAAAAGCATAAGGGATTTAGCTCAGTAGTTCCAGTGCCTGCCTTGCAAGTGTAGGGTCCCGAGTTCAATTTCTGGTACCTTAAAAAAATTTTTTTAAAAAGAAAGCATACTAAAAAGGTACAGTAAACAAAAGGCAAATGAAGATTTGCATTACCACTCTAATTGTTATTTTAATAATTAATAATTTAATAGTTATTAAATTATATATATAATTTGGTTATCTTTAATACAGTACTCCCAAATTACAAGCCTTCTAAGTTATTCAAGTGATAAGACAGAGACTTAAATGGATCTGATGGTTCTCCTAAAACCTTTCAACATGGCCAACCTCATAGCTACAATACCTGCTTGATTTCCTATGGCAGCTGTGACAAAGTATCACAAACTTCATGCTTAAAACACCAAACATCCATCCTCTGAGCCCTGGAGACTATCAATCCCAAATCAGTTTCAACGGGTCAAAATCAAGGTCTTGGTAGGGCAACTGCCTTTCCTCCGAAGGCTCTAGGTAAACCACTACTTCACTCCCACAGCTTTCAGTGTTGTATCACCCCTCTCAGCCTCTGCAGCCCTAATGTGTTCTGTAGTCATATAAGGATGCATGTGTTTGCATTTCAGACCCACTCTAATCATTCAGAATAATCTGCCCATTTTTATGTCCTTTATTTAATCATATCTGCAAAGTTCACCTTTGCCATACAAGGTAACATTCAGAGGTTCCCAGAATTAAAGAGTGCCTATCTTTGGGAATGTCTTGGCCTACCACATTTGCCTCAAAATAAAGTCAAAGCAATTAATTAGGTAAGGAAACACTAATCTCTGCAAGCCTACTCTCATTTCACAAACTTTCTCCAATCTTACACCTCTTCTCACCTCACAAACCTGCCTACAGCCAAGGAATCACTCATCCTGATTCACTAAAGCCATCAGAAATCACTGTTAATGGTTCTTGCATGAAAAGAGAAGTGCTCAGGATTAAAACTTCCAACAGCCAGCAGAGAATAATACAGAATGGTGACTGAGGATCAGATCCATGTGACCTTGGGCAACCAAATCTCTGCACAGACTGCCTTGGTCCCTTCATATGACAAACAAGGCTAATAATATAAAGTATGGGAAATCATGGACTTGGACAAGCACCTACACTGAGCCTACCAGACTAGACCATTGTAGTTTAATCGCAGTCACTAAGTTTGGTTGGTTACATAAGGCCCAATAACTAGTAAACTAATTAGATTATAGACAAGTAACCATCATCGAATGACTGGCTGTTTGAGTAAGCTGTAGCCAAATGAATTGTTTCCTATGCCTTGCTTTTGTTTGCCTACAAATGCCATCTCATGATGATGTTGGTTGATGCTCTCAGAGTCGTTGCTGGTGCTGTGACCTATCCAATCTGCTGATCATTTTTGTTTTGCTTTGTTCAAATAAGTTCTAAGTGTAATTAGCATAAAGAATATTATAATTTTTAAAAATCCTTATACTCTAGGGGAGTTGATATTTATAAAACATTTAGTGCTTGCCCATTTGTAAAGGGTAACTGATTCCTAGCAATGCCCAAATACAGTGCACATACAGATACTAATGGACAGGCTGAGAAATTTTTCACAACCAAAAATTGAAGGTCACTAATTAAATGATACAATTAAACAACAATGTATTTAATGACTACCAGATATAAGATTTACATAAAGTCTGTGAGAACTTTTCAAGTACACTCCTAAAAACTTCCCTGTCAATTTGTATCACCAACTTAAGAGACCTCTTTTCAAAGGACTGAACCACATCCTACAGATGGAGGCTTCTCTTAGAAGCTACCATCTAGCTCTCTGATTAGATTAGGTGACCACAATTTGGTGTACTGCATGTTTTTAAGAGTAGTGAAGAGATACAACTAAAAGGCTTTTCACAGTGAATAGACAACTGTTCTGTTCTCAAAGGGAAAAGGATGGTCAGTTTCAAATATTGAGGCTGTGACCTAAAGCAGGTTCCAAATATATGGGTTCCCTAAATTCTATCTTCTTCACAAAGTCTACACCCAGCTATCTGCCTGTCCTCTCAGCCTCCTCCAACTGTATTGTTCTCCCTGTAGCTACTCCCAACATCTCAACAGTTACTACCTAATATATTTTCTATTGAAACCAAGTTTTTAGTTCACAAATAGCCTCAAAAGCTGATTCACAGTGCCAACTAGTATAAAATTACAACAGACTATACTATTTACATTTAACAATGGGAGACAGTCTCTATCCTGTAAACTTTTTGTACAAAAATTCACAAGTGACCTAAAGCCCACAATTATAAATTAGTAGAGAATAAGACTTATATATTTATTTGCTTTATCAGGGCTTAAAGTGAAAGAGAATTCTAGTGAGCATCAGAGCTCTTCTTTTCTTCCGAGATCAGATGAGTCCTACGTACAGGATGGTATGGCTGTAGACCAGACCTCTTCCTTTCTTAAACTGAGAAGGGACCTAAGTGACCACTCAGTTCTACCAGCTTATAGCTTTGTTGAAATGTGCAAGTACTGAACAACTGCATTACTCACACCCCTGTCATGTCACCAACCAATTACTTGCTCTCTCTCCCTTGCCCTCTCTCCCTTTCCCACCCTCTCTTTCCTGCCCCAAGATCAGACAGTGATCTGAGGACCTGAAGAAATTTAGGCTAATTTTATTTCATCCCAATCAAGAAAAAGGCAAAAACTGATGACATTTGGTCATAAAGATGAACTATTAATCAACCACTCTTTCAGGCACTGCTGGGGTTCTTGTCTGTCTAAAAAGGTTAACTTTCATCCTAAAAATCATAGTCACTATTGTGGGACACAAGGGCAATGAGCAGTAAGCAGACAAAGAAGTGTTACTTGGAAGGCTTAGGCCAGAAACACAGACGGAACAGAACCTGCACCTCCACCCTCCCCTAAGAATTCCAGTTCAAATTCCAGCATGCACACCCTCCTAGTGGAAACAGATTCAAAATATCTCCATAGTACAGCATTCCCAGGGACCATGGTATAAAGCTCAATAACAGAGAGCTTGCTTAGCATGCATGCATCAGGCCCTGGTTTTGATCTCCAGCAGAAGAAGAAGGAGGCAGGGAGCAAAGAGGGGAGAAGAGGAGGAAGAAAGAAAAAAGAGGAAGGGAGAAGGAAAGGAAAAAAAGAAAAAAGCAAAGGAGGAAGAAAAGAAAGGAAGGGGGAAGGAAGGGAAGAAAGAAAAGAGGAAAGAAAGGAGGGGAAGGAAGGAAGGAGGGAGGGAGGGAGGGAGGGAGGGAGGAAGGGAGGAAGGAAGAAGGGCATAATCCTAGATTTTGATAAAGCACTGAAGTTACAAGGATCAAGAAGCAAGAAGAGAGAGCAAACCAAGTTGATACAGATTATCCAAAGACAGCACACACCTGTACTGTTAAATAACAGCCAAGTAGAAAATGTCTAAAGAAATTTTTCAAAAGGGAGAGGGACTATCTAGAAAGCCCAGGAGGATTTGAAAATGATATTTATCAAAACAAAAAATAAATGCTAAAGTCAAATATTCAGAACAAGTTAAACACCAGATTAGAAATAGCTGATGACATAATTAATGAACTGGAAGCTGTACCTAAAGAAGTGACCATATTAAATGTAAAAATAGCAGTCAAAAAAAATCTAAATGAATCATGATGTCACAATTCAAGTCAAACCTCACAAATGGTATTTTACTTGTGCCTATTAGTTTTAGAACTTAAAATTAGTGTCTTATAGGTGTCAACTTTACAAAACAACAGTGGCATGCTGAAAAAGTCAATACAGTATATCTAAGAAATGAAAAGGCCTAGAACACGAGTCTTTTACTATGCTTTCAATGAAACTAAACCTAAACACTGACTTGAAAATTATATTTCCTGTATTCTGGACTGTAGGAGTCAAAACAAAATAAAATGAGCTCAATAGCCCAAAGTAGATTCTTAAGGAAATACAAGTCATCCCAGTGAATTCTGGTACTGGGCAGAATCTTTCACCGTTAAATGCACTCTCCTAATCACCCTTCAAATCTGAAAAGTAACAAGACACTACAGAATTGCTCCCACCAGTAAGAAAAAGTCACCATCCTTGTGGCCAACGGCAATTCAGAATAACGAGTTTCAAATACTTAGACTTCTTTCCAAACTAAACAAACATTCTTTAGCTATGACCACATGGCCCGCCAAGTTTTACAACGAGCTGTTTCAACTTGAAAAAAAAAATGTACTTTCCTTAAAAAGCTCTTACTGGATTAGAATGTTAATCAAAACAAAAGAAACACTATTACTTAAACGTTCACTTTTGTCTATTCCCCTCTTACACTAAAGGGTAGCAGAGAAGGATAACTAGGAAGCAAAAAGCAATGCCCAGGAGATGACGTCAGGACGTATACATCTGAACTGCTTTCCACTTCGGACTTAAAGGTAGGGCATCTGTCACAAGATGTGAACTGGACCCTGAATACTGACAGCTCCAGGTGGCTAGAATAAAAGGTAGCGCCCCTCCCAGTCTGTGTACCCTCAGCTGCCAACCGAGTCGGTGTCCGATGGGCTTGAAGGACCCCGGCACCCGAGCCGCCCGCCCTAGCTCCACGCGACACTTACAAACTTGGAGCGTTTTTCCCCTGGTTCCTCGAGGGTGCCGGGCAGCGGCGGGTGCTGAAGGCCCTTCCTGCGCGGCATCTTGCTTTCCCGGCAGCTGCGAAGCGAGGCTGAGGAGGGATACGGGGCCCCGGCGGCGGAGCCGTGGGACGGATGGTGCAGCCGCGGCCGATGCCTCTCCATATCTCTCCGCAGGTCGGGATGGGACAGAATACAACAGCTCAGCACTCCACAGAGAGCTCGGGGATCCTCCGGGGCGTTCTCCTTCCCGGTTCAACCACCCGCGCGGTCACCTCAGCCCAGCCCAGCTCAACCGCTGCAGTGTGGCCCGGGCCAACACTTCCGAAATCTCCCGCCACACAGAGTTAGCCTTGGACGCGCCAATCCCGTACAGTACACGCCCAGGTGCCGCCCCTTCCGGGAGGCTTTCAAAATCCCATTGGCTATGCGGCCTGTCCATCCCGCTATCAGGTCTTCCGGGGTTCTAAGACCGTCGCAGTGTGAGCGCCGACTGAGGCAAGGTTAGGAGATACACTGAGAACCATTCAGGGAGTCACTCGCCTGAATTTAGTTGGGATTAAAGAACCTGGAATGTAGCTCTACTGGCCCTGTGCTCTTTGAGTAACGCAGAAATGTAAAATTCCTTGGTAATCCCTCTGCATGTGACGAGAGGCCTCTGTGATGACCGCTGGGAAAAGTAGATCTAGGGTAGGTGCTGGAAAGGGTGGTGGGCGAGAACACCCTGGACGCCACAGGGAGTTGCTCACTAGACATATTTGGTGATCGTCTGCAGAGTGTCTGATTGTTTTGTATTTTTTTCTTTTTGAGACAGGGTCTCGCTTTGTAGTTCAGGCTGGCCCTGAGCTCACTATGTAGCCCAGGCAAGCCTCGAACTCAGCAATCCTCCTGCCTCTGCCTCCCGAGTGCTGGGATTACAGGCGTAAGCCACCACACCCAGCCAGAGTGTCTGATTGTTGAGTGCTTGCTCTGGGGTAGCAGAAGATTGCCCCCCGCCCCAAAAAATCAGAATGTGTCTGGCTAGTCCCCCTCCTGAATTGCTTCCCAGTCGAAGGTGGTTCGCAAGCCTTAACACAAATGGAAAAAATGGTGTGACTTCACTTGTTCTACAGGCTCATTGAGAGCACAGTGGGTTGGAAGGCTCAGATCTAGGAGGACAAAACAAACAATTCACAGATTTTCAGTAGGCAGAAAAGAGTGGCAGGGCATTCAGACAAAAGTTATTCCAGGCCAAAGTAAGGACAGGCAGGGCCAAGGGCATGGAATTGAAGAAACAAGCATACATAATAAAGGATCTTGAAATGAAGCCATGCAGAAGAATTTGTTGTGTATACCCAAGGTCATCTGTGAGGCTCACAGTTTTCTCATACATCAGCGTGCTTTTTCTCCTTTTAAAGTTGTCTGTTCTTTGAACTCTTTCCTTAAAATATTGATCTTCTCACTATATGGAAGTGGTGTGGGCCAAGACTCTAGTAAACATGCAATATTGATTTTAGTACAAGAAACAGCTCTGAGTACTCAAGGGAAATGCACACAAAGGTTCAGAAAGAAACAGATCTTAGTTCCAACTAAGTCTTCACAGCATTTTGGTACAAGGACTTTATTTAATGTTCTGTTTTTCGTTTTTGTGATGCCAAACTCAGTACCTGTCTCTGTCCTCAAAGAAAACCTAATTTAGGGAAACTTCCAAGAAATCAGGAAGGTCAGGAAAATTACAAGTAATTCCTTACATCTTGTTAACAGATGCAAACTTTATTCCTGCTAATTACTAACTACATCATCCTAGAGATGATCTTTAACTTCCTTTGCTTTTCCATCTTGAAAGAAAGATAATAAATAGTAGTATTTTTCAGGCTTAAATAAGATAACCTACCTAAAACCCTTAGAACTGGATCAGGTTGTCTTTGTTACAAAGAATGACAGCATGAACCTTGGCAAGCCATGGTCACCTCACAGGTAGCGTGTTAAGAAAGCACTTAAAAGATTGGACTTTGATTAGGTGATCTGGAGAAGACCCCGCAGAACAGGGTGAAAAGAACTGCTCTGGATTATGTCCTGTCAGGAAGTGGAGAAGGTTCAGTGATTGGGTGTCTTTGTAAATCATATTCAGGAGTATGGCAAGCTAAAGCTATAACTGACAACCAAGGGTCATTCCAACATGTGTGGGTGGGAAGGGTTGTCAGAGGACAAAATTAGAACAAATCTACTTTAAGGATCTAATTAGCTTATATTTGTAATTCTAAAATAGAACAGTATCTCATTCTATAAATTAAGTGTTCTAAGTAGACAAAGGAGTATGGCTTTTTAGAAAAAAGAGCTGAAGAAAGAAAAAAAGAATGAAAAGCAGCTTTATTTTTTCATTTTCTTTCCTTATAGGGTTAAAATAGAGGGAACTTTCTTAGCATACAAGCTTATATAAACTGGGCCTCTTCGAACTGATTACAGTGAGTCTCCTGAGGTTTTTTGTTTGTTTTGTTTTTTTGTTTTGTTTAACCAGCCTGTTTCAGAGTTGAAGTTAAATACACAGCAATAAACAAGAGCAACTGCCCTCCAGTTTGGTCTTTCTGCTGGAGCCTAACTTCCTTAGCCCAACACTGAGCTGATTCCATAATACCTTCCCATGAATCTATTTAACATTGGTATTTTGTTCTCACACTGACCTTTTTGTTGTCTGTGTTTAGACAAAATTAGGAAGTAGTGGGCTGGAGATTTAGTTCAGTGGTTCTGGAGCCTGCCTCACAAGCCCAGGTTCCCGAGTTTGATCCCTGTAACCACATACAGTGCTGGGCGTGGTGACTCACACCCACCAGCAAACAATACCATATACCACAGTGCAGGCGTGATGGCTCATGCCTGTAATCCCAGCATTTGGGAGGCAGAGGCAGGAGGATTGCTGAGTTCGAGGCTTGCCTGGGCTACATAGTGAGCTCAGAGCCAGCCTGAACTACAAAGCAAGACCCTGTCTCAAAAAAAAAAAAAAATTGCTTTGTCTCATTTCTTCATGGTTTCAGAATGACTTTGTCTGATTTTAGTGTTCTTTAAGATGCTGTCCATCAGGAAAACAACATAACCTAGCTTCAAGTGTGAGGTCAGTTTGTAAAAAACAGAGTATAGCTGTAACATGTCAGTCTAGTTCCCTGATGTCAAAGACTATTGTTTTCTTTCTCGGATCCTTGGCGTGTAAAAAATACTAAATAAATAAACAGAAGGTAATCATTTATTTTCAAGTTTACACTGAGCATTCTGAATTTTTTTCTCATGGATATGCATTACAACCACGATGCATCCATGAAAGTAGTATTACTGTACTAAGTTTATATAAACTTTACATTTTAAAGTACATTTTATATGTTTTTGTAATTTAAAGCTCACAGTGTATACCTTGCCTCTTGTTCTGATTACCCAACAAAAAGACAATACACTCCAATGAATTAACAATTATGGAAACACTACCTTGTGCCAGGCTCAGTGTGTGTGTGGATAAAACAGTTGAAACAAAAATTAAAAATTAAAAAAATATATATATATGTATATGTGTGTATATATGTGTACATATATTTACACATGCAAGGGACTCTATTGGGTAGGCTTACAGGATCAGAGGCATAAGATTCCACCATGCATGGACGGAGTTTTTAGAGGGTCAGTGGACACATTAGCTACTCAGTCAAAGAAATTTTAAGCTGCGGAACATGAGGGATCAAGAAAGCAGCACCAGACTGAGGCTGAAGGCCTGGAAGCTCTTTCGAGATTCCCTGGTATGAGTCTGCATTGAAAATCTGGAGAAATCGGAGTCTAATATCAATAGGTGGTGGCAGTAGCAAAAGATCCACCAGCTCAAGCCGAAAAGAGCTTCTCAAACCTGGGTAGCTTCCACCTTCTTTCCTTTTTCCATCCAAGCTGCATTCCAATTGAATGGTGCTGCCTGTGATAGGGATGAGTCCCCCACACACACACTTTGTTTGGCGATTTATATGCCATCATCTCCACGAATGCCCCACAGACACACCCAGAAATATGTATTATTAATCTACAGGCATTTCAAATTCCAGGCATGTTGGCATTATCATGATTAACTGTCACAATATTTTTTTATTATTTTTTTACACCTCAACCTCCAGATAATTACTAACATTATCCTCTTACAAATTCATTTTTAATGACTAGAGGAAAAACTTACAGAAAGCTGCAAAAAGGAATCTATCATCCTTATTGACTGGAGAAAAAATAAGCTATCACTTTACCTTCAAATTTGCTAGTATTACAAAGTTCTATGTTATCAAGTTTAACCAGTGTGTGACACATGAATTACCACATTGATGGAGAAATCTTGGTTCGGACAATATCTTGATAATGCTAGTAAATGTAATGTGCCATGTACCCATAACCCAGAAATTTTATACCTAGTTTTCTCCCTGGAGAAATCCATATTGGTGAATTCTACGTCCATGGATTCAACCAATCAAAGATGGAAAATATTTCAAGAAAAAAAATTGCTTCTGTACTGAACATGCAGAGACTTTTTCTTGTTATCCCCTACATAATACATTTTAACAACTATTTATATAGCATTTGCATTGTATTAGGTATGATAAATAACTAGAGATGATTTAAAGTATTAAGGATGATTACATAGGTTGGTACAAATACACCATTTTACATCTTAAGTATCTTCAAATTTTGGTTGGGGGCTGGTGTTTTAGAACTAATTCACCATGGATACTGCAGGACAACTGTATTCGTTTTCTCTTGGACATATACTGTTAAAGAAAAAATTATCTATGACACCAAAGATAAGCAGATTTTATTCAAGGAAGAACCATCAAGGTAGGTATAGGGACCACAGTGTTGATATCTTTCCATAGGAGAGGGACATTAGCTTTTTTTTTTTTTTTTTTTTTTTGAGATAGGGTCTTGCTTTGTAGTTCAGGCTGGCTCTGAGCTCACTATGTAGCCCAGGCAAGCCTCGAACTCAGCAATCCTCCTGTCTCTGCCTCCCGAGTGTTGGGATTACAGGCGTGAGCCACCACGCCCGGCGGGACATTAGCTTTTATACTGAATACAATAAGGACACAAGGAGATTAAGAGTATAGGGGTAGAGTAAGAGTCAATGGATGAAAAATCACCAAGAGGAAATATCAAGGTGAAGGGTATTCTTGAGGAACCAGTTCAACAGAAGGCAGGCCAGGTTAGTACTATACTAAGTGGACTGAGATGCCAAGAGTTAAGAAAACCTATGTTAGTAGAATTCTTGCCCAAACTGGGTTCTATAAAAACAGATAAGGGAGCCCAAGTTCAGGCCTAGTCAAAAAGTACCCAAAGAAACCTGACTCAGATTTGAACAAAAGAGTCCTTGTCAATAGAAAGAAGAGAGATTCTTGGTCACAACGCAGATAACCCCATGTTGGAAGACTGCTGGACATTTCCAAATTGGCTGCCCTAGTTTGCATTCTCAGTAACAATGCACGTCCAATTTTATCACTTCCTGTCAACAATTTTTATGTGGCTAATATAATTCAACTCTTTTAGTGAATATGAAGTGGTTTTGATCTGCCACTAAGTTTTTTAAGGCAAATGTGATTGTAATAGATTCACACTCATTTTTACATATTGTCCATATGTGATTTTGATCTATAATTACAAAGTACTTGTTACACAGCTCTTAGGACCTACAAAGTCTAAAACATTGGCCACCTAGCCCTTTACAGAATGTTTTGTGACCCCAGCTAAGTGATTTTTTTTTCTTTTGGTGTACGACAACCACTTTTGTTTAATTATTCTTTCACTTCAGTGTAACATTCTAATATGAAACAATTTTCACGATGGAGTTAGATTCTTACTTTTGGCATGTTACTCCCAAATACAATTTAATACCTTTTTAAAAATCTATTTAGCAAGGTCAAAAAGATCTTGGCACTGTAATGAATCACAGTGGAAAACAGTTGATTTAAAGTATGTATGAAAATCAAAATTATTATATGGATCTGTGAACCATCTTAAAATATAGTCAAGCAATTTGTGCTCTGGTAAGTTTTCTCCAGGGTCTTATGCCATAAGTTCAGATAGAAATTCTTCATAGGGAATGTAATTAGTATAACACAGTTTAATGTCATGCTTAATAGTTTCCCAGAATGTTCTGATTAGAAAATTAATCTGGCCATGTTTGTAGATGATAGAGCTGTTTAAAAGAGAACAGAAATATTCCTATTAGTATGAAACACTTAACTAAGGTTCAGTTGAAAGTGCTCAATGTCACTACCACATCATACTTCCAATATGTGAAATAAATAGAAAAAGGGAATTGGGTAATTATTACAACTGCTATAAGATTATGGTTTAATTCCTCCATATTAAAGCACAATTACTAAAGCCTAAGTATAATTTTGAGTCACTTGGGAAATAATTTGTCTGACAATAGTAACTATGTCATTGAGAGCTACAAATAAGAAAATAAGCTGCATGAACTCTACGATGCTCCCGTAGAAATGTTCAAACTATCTTTTTCTTTCATCTATAGCTCTATATCATAAGAATATGTTTTTTTCAGTCTTCAAGTGAATTGCTGTGTCCTGTATATTCTGTAAAATCAAGTGCATATGGAATTTGTGTTTATTGAACTCTCTCCTTAAAACATCAATTTGTGTACATTACTTGCTTTCTATCTTTAACTGAACTCTTCTTACTCTACACTTGATGTTATTTCTTCAGTTTGCTCTGATTAACATATGAGTGATTATATTTGGACTGGAAAAGGGTAACATGTAATTGTCTGTAATAGTAAGCATCCTTACCTTTTTGCTGAGACATCTGATATACTTGCAGCTTTTTGTGAAGCTAAGCTAGGCCCACATGCTCTTTAGAAACTGAAGTCACAGTCACTGGACAATTTTGTGTCATCACATCCTCATTCCCTGTCCTGACATTCCTCTATTTCCTGATATTGATTAGAGTATCTTTCCTGAGAATCTCTTCTCACTTATTTTTCTCATCGTCTCTCTAACTAAAGTATTTCCTTGACCTCTCCTGGGCTTTTGTACTGTCTGTCAGTCTTCTAGTGTCACAGTGTGCCTCATCAAGGTGAAAAGGCATTTTTGGTTCCACTAACTCTGGTAGTAAGGTCCAAATAATAAACCCACTAGAGGAGTTACGCTTACACATTATAAAATCGCCTCAGTTTGCTCATGTGCAAAGTAAGGAATGTGAATTGTGTTCCTCCGAGAGTTAAACTAAGATGCTTGGAACTATACATTTTCACACTACTGCTTCCAGAGCCCCAGCAGAGGATGAGATATCCATGATTCTGGGCTTTCTCCCCAGAAACACTGAAGCAAACACTGCTTTTACCTATTGAATGAGTTGTTGCTTAACACGAGATTTCATGGGAACCAAAAGAAGAATTCTGAAGAAAGAAGAAAATAAGACCCTTGGGGAATAAATTGTGATAAAGATTACTATCTCTCAACCATTACTTTATCATCCCCTTAAAGTCTCATATACATTTTCCCTATTGCCTGTCTCCATGAAATTTTAAGACTTTAGATATTCTATATGTCTAACTAGGGACTATATGTATATAAAGAGAGTCAACTTTTTTGCCCCCTGAAAACCAATTTTCATAACCTCTGTATTAGGTAACAAGGGTAACATCACCTGCATTCCTCTACCTAGCCCACTAAATAACTGTGTTACTTTGAATGCTTACTTATCCTCTGAAAATCTCTATTCCGATTTACAAAACAAGAAATAATTTATACCATCAAGATTAATTGAGGTAACATTCGATGGGATTCTAGCAAAGAGCTTGACACATATTACACACTGTATAAAGATTAGTTTTTCTTCACCTTGAAAATGACTTCCAGTCTCACATTCCATAAAAATCACAATTCTGTGTTCCTAATTTAACCACATGAAAACTCCTAATCCTACTGTTTGTACATTCTCTCCAAATTGTCAAGATCTACCAACATTGGCAGTTTCTATTATTCTAGACAGAAAATCCGTAAGTTTTCTTTGCCTTGTCCCCTCTTTTTGACAAATAGCACCCAATTTAAGATGGCAGTGGGTGAACAAAGAGCAACACCCAAAATCAGAAAAGGAGAAATAACGAGAATTAAACCAACATATATAGGAGGAGGAAGGTTGGTTTTCTTTTGTTTCTTGGGCTGGAAGACTGACTGATGACTTTGATTTCAAGAATGATCTTGAGAATGGGTCAGTTCTGAAAGTCATGTAGACCTTGCTTCTTGTATACCCTTCCACCCCCATCACCGTGTGACACCTTCATGGCTTTGGGACTCTGCAGAACTTTTACCCAACAAGAAGCCCTTCACACTTGGGCCTCCAGAACTGTGAGCTACATAATCCTTTTTCTTCATTAAAAAAAATAAATATGTTATTTTTGGATATGGTGGCACACACCTATAATTCCAGCTGCTTGGGTGGCTGAGGCAGGTGGACTACAAGTTCAGTGTCAGCTTAGGAACATTAGTGATTTTTTTTTTTTTTTTTTTTTTTTTTTGGAGACAGGGTCTCGCTTTGTAGTTCAGGCTGACCCTGAGCTCACTATGGTGCCCAGGCAAGCCGCCGTGAACTCAGCAATCCTCCTGTCTCTGCCTCCCGAGTGCTGGGATGACAGGCGTGAGCCACCTCGCCTGGCACTGTGGTATGTGGTATTGATTGCTGGTGAGTGTGAGTTGCCACGCTCAGCATTCTATGTGGTTACCGGGATCGAACTCAGGACCTTGTGCTTGCGAGGCAGGCGCCGGAACCACTGAGCTAAATCTCCGGCCCACATTAGTGATTTATTAAGGGCATGTCTCAAAGCAAACAATCAAACAAGCAAACAAATAGGGCTGGCGAAGGCTCTGGATTCCATTTCCAGTGCAAAAAAGAAAAAAAAATCTATATAAAGAAAAATATTCATCAGCTATATCAGTAATTTTGTGACCAGTATTGGAAAGGAGAGAAAAATGAGACTTATAGAAACCTAAAATCCAACACATACAAAAGTAAACTAAACCTCTTTTCCTTTCCACCTGCCCCACAGCCCTGACTGGCAGCTCAGCCTCACCAGATGCCTGAGGAGAGAGACCTTCTCTGTTTCATGTCTGTTTCTAATGTCTGTCATTTCATAGAGACCTTAAAAGAAACAAATTTATGCCTTGGTTAGGAAGGGAGTGAGCTTCGTGTTTAGCGAGCTTTCAAAATACTTAGACATCCACACTAGAAAAAGTCTTTTCTCTGTACTTTAGGAAAATATTTACATTTTCTTCCTGAAGTAAAGAGATCTGTATTTTAATAAGTCCACAATTCACTGTTTGTTTTCAGTATCAAAATAGTTTTTGATTTATTTTTGTAAGGAATTTCTTTAGGACCTCTGTTCACTTTGTCAGTACTAGTCTATCTTTTCTGTAATTAGAAAACCTAATCTTTTCTGTAACTAGAAAACCTAATCCACAGTACAGTGCTGTACTGTTTAGATAACTATATGTTTATTTTCTTCAATTTCCTGATTTTAATTTTATTATAAAATCTGTCCAAAATTCTGAAGTTTAGACCTGCATCATCATTTCTCTTCTCTTTTCCAACAAATCTTTTCTTTACTTTAGTTTGTTTCTTTGTTAATAAATTTCCAACATTTTTCTTTTCTTAAAGGCAAATTTTGGAGCCTAATTATCCTTCCACCATATGGTTTCTCTTCTCTTCTTTATTCCTCAAAACTATCACGCAGTCCTTCTGCAATTGCTATTGAAATTCTTCTGACCTCTTCCCATTATATTTGTATACCTCTAAACCCACCATCTGTCGTTGTCCTTCAGATGGTTACTAAATCCTGAATTCATTTTAAGGTCTCGCCTTTTCTATAACTCTATCTTTCACCTCTCTCAGTTATATGATTCCCTAAACCTGATTTCCATTTCATATTAACAGGAGGGACGAAACTAGTGTAAACAAAATAAAACATCCTCTCTTCATCTACCCGATGACAAGGAAGAGTTGCACCTTACCTTTTCTCTGAAAAGTGGCCTTAGGCAAAGACAAGTACACTAGCACAGGAGGCCATGAGGCAAGCTACTGAGGGTGTTGTAAAAATCATTCTGGCACACTGCAACCTTGTTAGAGTCCTCTGGGTAGATGGACACCCAGGAGCATGTGTCATCTTTCTGACTTGCACTAACAAAATACATTAAAGTGGGTGGTTTATAAACAACAGAAATTTATTTCTTACAATTCTAGGGGCTGAATTTCCCAGTAATAAAGCATCAGTAGACTGAGTATCTTGGAAGGGCCAATTTCCTTAAGAGAGATGAGAAACAGAGTTAGAGAATGCAAAAAATTAAAATGGATTCACATTCAAACACTATAAGGGTCACAAGTGTTCTCCAGGGCCTCTTTTATAAGGGTAACTAATCCCATTCACCAGTCCCAAGAGGGAAGAGTCCTATGTCTTAACCAACCCCTCCACCCAAAGCCCTTCCTCAATGTCTAAAAACAATGAAAGATAAAAGACGTGAAGTGATTCAGAATATCAAGGAAGCTACAACAGTAGAACTAAGGACACTCACAAAATAAGACCTAACTGCTTCAGAAAGTAGCAAGAACAGGTGAGTGCAAGTGAAGCGAGGATGAGTATTTTGTAAGGAATTAATGTCAATGTGTCTTTTTCTGTAATCCTTTTCTATAGAGGTAAACATTCACCATATTTGTATCATATCTCTTATATATGACTTCAGGTATCTTGACCACATCACCCCTAACCTTCACCCTCTAGTTGGAAGCTTTCCCATCTTTAAGTTCTATTGGGATACAGCAATATCTGACACTTACAGGTTTTTTGATGATCATAGGTGATTTTTCTCTGCTTTTCTGTATTGTTACCAACTTTAACTGATACTACAAACTAAATTTAAGATGTCAATGACCCATGCTTTTATATGATAATAAAACATAATTTTCATTATCTTTCAAAATATTCAAATGGAAAAATTTACTGATTTCCAGAAAGAGTTCACCTATCAATGCTCTGTTTTTACCCAAAACAAAAAACTTCTTCTAGTAATAGGTTGTTTGTGAAGGATATTTTTATAAATTGGCCATCATTCCAAATAAACTATATTTCTCCTGCTAGGTGTTTTCTGTGTGTTACCTAGGTATATCTTCTATATGTGTGTCTTGGTTACATTTCTTTTTGCTGAGACAAAATGTCCAACATGCAAAGTTAAAGAAGGGAAGGTTTACTGTAGCTCATAGTTTAATAGATGTTTCAGTTCATGGTTGGTGGGCTCCCATATAGGATGAATTGGCAGAGCAGCATCACATGGTAGGAACAGTTTATGGGAGGCAGGAGGCAGCAAGGTAGCAAGCAGTGAAGTAATGAAGCAGCAGGCGATGACAGTTGCTTCTCCCTTTTATCATTTCCAGGCTACCTGCCCTTTGGGTGGTACCACTCATACCCAGGGTAGGCCTTCCCATTATCCACATCCAGAACTATGCCAAATCAATTAGTGAACTAATTTCATAATCACACACCTTTGATTCCAGAACCACACACCCTAGATCCAGCCAGCTCTGAAAAGCCTCATCTATTATTGCATGTGTCCTTTGGGGGACATCTAGATAAAAAGTTATAAAAGTGTGTATAGAATTATATTGTAATTTAAATATCCATTCTATTGTAAATATTGATATTTTATATTATATATATTTCAATACATAAGGAACAAATTAAATTATTTTTCAGACATCGTTAACATCAGTATTCATTCCACTGACTGCCTAATTGGTGTTGTGAAGTTAGTAGAAAGAATGACAGATGGCAGAAAAATAATATTTAGTGTTAAAACTGTGTCAAAAATAATTCATAAGTGAATAATTTATCATTCACAGATATCAGGAGTTGATAGTATCACAACTTGAGGACTGACAGAAAGTGCATATTTGGAGCTATACAAACACTTGTCAGAACCACTTCCACTGCAAGTTACAAACTCTCAAATTAGTTTGCTTAAGCACCAAAGGCATTTTATTTTCTCAAAGCATTGAAAATAACATTTGGGATGCTCACATATTAGAAGGAATTAGGAATGGAGTGGTGATCAGGACTGGCTACATAATTCATAAAATTTTAAACAACAGTGTGCCTTCGGTTCTGAGCTCAGTGTTAGATGGTTTGCCTGGCATGCATGAGGCCTTGAGTTTAATCCCTAGCACCACAAAATTGAAACAAAAAATAAACAAAATACCAGGTTCCCTGTTTTGAAATCATTAAATTTCTAGATGTCAGAGCATTAAACCAAGTGTGAAGCCCTTTCTGGGCTCTGAACTGAATGTGGCTAACCAGTCTGTGTGCCACAAAATGTGATCCTGCTTGTGAGTCCAACTAAAGAGTCTTCTTTTCTCCCTGAGATGTGTCAAATCCATTTTTCTTTTTCCTTCTGTGTTTTTCTTCTTCTCTCCTACTCCAGACAAGCTTAGCTAGTTGTTTTTGCTAATTCAAGTGAATAAAGTTTCAAGGCTCTGACTGGCAGGCCTGAGTGAAATGCTCAGGTATGTAAAGGAGACCCAAAGGGATAAGTGGAACAGTGGGATAGTTTCCTACATCTAAACCACAAGGAATGGGGGAAGGATTTCAAGGATGTTGTGATGCTTATAGCAATGTATAGTCAGTGACACAATAGCACAGAGTGGTTGGGTTATAAAGAAAATCGATTATTTTATTTTTTACTATTATTACTTTTTTTTTGCTGGTACCAGGAATAGAACTTGAGTCCTTATGCTTGCAAGATAGGCACAGTACCATTTGAGCTAAATCTCTGGCCCTGAAAAGATATTTATTTTAGCTTGTGCTTCTAGAGGTCCAATGTTGAGTGGCTATATCTGGTAACTGTTTGCTGATGGCATCCCAAGGTGATACAGGGCATCACATGGCAAGAGAGACAGGGTGTGAACATGTTATCTTTTCAGATTTCCTCTTCTCTTCTTAAAAATATACTGGGATAATGGGGGGCCAAAAGCTTCTTCCTAATGACCTTATCTAAACCTAATCACCTCTAGAGTCCTCAACTCTAAATACTATTGGGAGTTTCCACTTTCCTACTACTTCACAATAGTGACAAACTTTCAATAACTGAGTATTGGGGGATATATGCATACAAATCATATTCACACCACAGTACCAGAGCCTCCTGACTCTGTTATAAAATTGGTAAAACTAAGGTAGAATAGTATTCTGAACCAGCAAAACTGAAATTACTCCATGAAGTTCACTGGGTTTGACTTGGCACTCTAGTAATAATTCTTTTTAAATAAATCCTAATCCACAGTTGTTGTGGTTATTACATGATGACCTTCCAGTAAATACTAGTTTCTTTGACATCATCTAATGTTAGTGTGGGTCTCAGAGTATAAAAGATTATATGTGAATATGAATGGTGCAGTAATTCTGGCTGTTTTCTTCCAATCCCATGAATAGAATGTTTGAAATAAAGCTGAAGGGCAAAGGGATGGACAGGAGACATGAAATTTCTGTATAATAATGATTACTCTTTTACAGAGCAAGTTTTCCTAAATAGAAACAGTGCATATTACTTGTAAAGTTTTGATCTGTCCCTTAATCTCCCTAAATACAGAAGCACAGCCTATAATGATAACCAAAGCTCTTGTGAAGACTCAGTGGTAACAACAGGATATTTTAAAGAGTTACCAAGTCTAATTTTCCTGAGAATCCTAGGGAGAGCTCTTTTTGGGAGGTTCCTTATCAGCCATCATCTATTCAGGTATACAATCTGTTTTCTTTCTGTGCTTTTCAAATTCAACTTTCTGAACTGCATTTTAGATTCTGGAGTCTCCTTTCTTGTCCATGTGGGTATGTTGGTTACACTTTAGCCCATGCATTATTGACAGTTTATTGAAGAATAGAAAAAGTCTCTCTACACCATCAGAAAGAAAGAAAGCTTAGTTTCAAGGAAGAGTTGCATGGGGAATTTATGATAGACAAAAGAATTGGTAGCCAGGCGTGGTGGCTCACGCCTGTAATCCCAGCACTCGGGAGGCAGAGACAGGAGGATTGCTGAGTTCGAGGCTTGCCTGGGCTACATAGTGAGCTCAGAGCCAGCCTGAACTACAAAGCGAGACCCTGTCTCAAAAAAACAAAACAAAAAAAAAAACCAGAATTGGTAAAAAAAAAAAAAAGATAAAGGCACATAACCAACATTTGCTTTCATTACACTTGCAGAATAACATGGAAAATTGACCACCTATCAATATAAATAGCCATTTTCATACAGCTCAACATTTACAAAATTATCTATTTAACTATCTTGATTCTTTTCTCTACATCACTTGTGCTGGTGGATTATAACTTCAGACTAAACTGAGTAGTTAAAAAATAATCATGTTAAATGACTAATAGGTATGTGTGTATAGCTGTAAAATGTACTGCATAACTGAATATTTTTGTCCTGAAGAAAGCATGCTAAGTGTTAAATACATGACCTTTCTTTTTCCTTTCTTTGTTTCTTCCACTCTGAGTAGTGAAGCCTTCAAGCAGTCCTAGGAAATCCGAAGTGATAGATGCAAAATAGAGTTCCCCATGCATTCTGTGAGTGCTGCAACCAAACAAATAGCTTATTTGCCTTAATTACCATGTGTAGGATTGGACAACAGATGTTCTCCTACATGTGGTTTGCTAATTAATTTCATTCTTTTTGTCCATTTATACGAACTATTCTGAAAATTAGTATTGAGAAAATATAATCGAATATTTTACTCCTCTTCATAAACAATCTCTAATCTCTCAGATTAATATGTTATCTTTCAATATCAAACTCTAGGGAAAAGAATGCCTGTTACTAACTATAACCTTACATAATGCACAAATTTTTTTAAAAATCACACCATTTCCAGCTCCATGCCAAAACACCGAAATGCATTTTTTCTAAGAACAGCAGCAGGAAAACAAACAAACACAGCTGCTGCGAGATCATCATGATCTCTCAAGGTTTTTAAACAATTCTAAAAGGTTATTTGATCTTTACTCATATATTCTGGCAAATTCAATCATTCCCGTGGCCCATATTGATATACAATCACTCATTCCCGAGGAATCTGGAAATTTCCACAATTATATTTAGAGTCATGATTTCAATGTAGCTGGTTTTGAAAGAAATGAATGATTTCTACCTAAATTACTAAATACCAGGCATGTTCTAGAAAACCTATTAAATCAGGATCCATTTTTCTATTATGTCTACCTTATACTCATAATGCTAAAGTGCCTCAGTTCACTTAAAGAGGAAACTGACATACTTTTCCATTAGATAGAATAGCTGACCATAGACAATTTAAATTGGTTTCAAATTTTAGGTTAATGTTCTTACTGCTGTCCTGCTACTTAGCTCAATTCATCTTGGTATTTTATGGTGTTAGATATCACTGTCTGCATAATGAGCACAGAAGTTTTAAAAGTAATGCCTCCTTTTTCCTCATTAACGCCACTACTAAACTTCGCTTCTTAAGGAAAAATGATCATATTACATATATATTTTGTATTGAAATGCTATTGCCCTGTATGATACCTTACTTATTTATGTGCTATATAATTTGATTCCAAGCACCTAGAGGAGATGGACTAAACTTACCATTTAAAAAACTGTAAAAATAAGATAAATGTGGTAATAAAAATCAAACATTATAAAAGTTATAAAGTACCATGTAAAAATCTTCATTCTCCACTCTTAGTTCTATTCAGCAGATATAATCATATTTAACTATTTCTATTTCAAGTTCTCCTAGTCATTACCTCTAAAAAAGTACTATAGATGTAAATGAGTTCTAGAATATATGGTAGATATTGTGAAATAGAAAATATCCAAAGGGAAAAGGGTTGGAGTAAGTAATGAGGGGAAAGAAAAAATGCGATGGTAATTTTTTAAAAAAGTAACAGTGCATATATATATATATATATATATATATATATATATATATATATATATGATAAATATGATAGGGTGGTAGGAGAATGGGAAAAATGAGAACTAAATTGTGTCATATACTGGTACAAATTCTCTATAGTGAGTGTGATCATGATGTGTATATATAATACACAAATTTTCAAAATAAAAAAAATAAAAATGACTATATTTGTGAGTTCTTTTCTCAGTTTTTTGGTGCTCAACAAAAGATGAAATAATGAGTTTATTTCTATTATTTTTGATACTTTTCTCCTCCTCCTGTTTGCTAATATAATTTTTATTATTTTTCAACTCACTACCTAATATGTGTGTGTGTGTGTGTGTGTGTGTGTGTTTTCTTTTTTTGAGACAAGGTCTCACTATGTAGCCCAGGCTGGCCTCAAATTCACGGCATCCTCCAGAGTTCTGGGATTACAGGTGTGCACCACTATGAAAGAGAGTATGTAATTTTTTACTCTACTAACATATTTATTAGTAGTACATTAATACTTTGAATAATATAATTATTAGTATTAAGTAAAGGTCATAATATTGAACATCTCATTGTATGTATATATATATATATATATATATATATTTTATTTATTTATTTATTTATGCCTTAGTAGCCATTTTCTTTTGTATTTTTTGGCCTAATTCTTCTTCCTTTAATTCAGAAAGTTTCTCCCCCTCAAGATATATTTGTAATGTATTAAAATTCTTTTGAGCCAGGGCTAGTGATGCACACATGTAATCCCAGACCTCAAGAGGCTGAAACAGGAGGATTGCTGCAAGGTAAAGGCCAGCCTGGACTATAAGAGTGAGACCCTGTCTCAGAAAAAAAAAAAAAAAAACAGCAAAAAGGACTCTTCAACATTCTTTATGGTTATATACTAATATAAATTATGAACCGTTGTTTACTTTCAGGTGTCCTCCCACTTTGGGGGAACCGTGAGCTCTACTGCTGGATGTAAATAAAGCCCTGTGAGCCAGCAGCTGGGCTCACATGCAGATGGGAGCCTTGGCCCAGTCGCCTGTCCTGAGTGGGGGCAGAGCCCTGCAGAAATACAACTGAACTGTTCTATTGTAGTTATTTTTTCATATCTGAAATTGTATTGTTTAGTATTTTGAATAAGATTTTAAAAATTAAATGGCAGAGATGTAAAAAATAAAGTTCTATGCTTTAACAGGTATAGAATTTTAATTTTACAGGATAAAAATTATAGCAAGGCTCTGATTAAAAAAACTAAGAAGATTAAAAACAGATCTATAGTAGTTAACACTGCCAAAGACTTGTATATGTAAAAATGGTTGATGATATAACTTTGTTATGTGCTTTTTGCCACAATTAAAAGTAAAATGTCACAATTACATGTCCACATGGATATGTATATACATAGTAAATCTTCACTTGGCACACCTCCTTACATACATCAACTTCCATTATCACTATTCAGCTGAATAATAGCCCTTTCTCAACGAATTAATCTTGGTTGCCACAATGTGTACATCAGCTGTGAACAATTCCGTAAAACTTGACCGGTAGTTTCTCAGTCCACAAATTGCTATGTAATGCCAAATTAGCACTATGATCAGGGCCCAATCGGATTACTCCTTTCATAATCCGTTGGTGGGGCTGGAGATTTAGCTCAGTGGTTCTGGCACCTGCTGCGTCCTGCATTCAATCCCAGTAACCACATACAATGCTGTGCGTGGTGACTCACGCCCACCAGCAATCAATACCACATACCAGTGCTGGACGTGGTGGCTCACGCCTGTAATCCCAGCACTTGGGAGGCAGAGACGGGAGGACTGCTGAGTTCAAGGCTTGCCTGGGCTCCATAGTGAGCTCAGGGCCAGCCTGAACTACAAAGCGAGACCCTGTCTCAAAAAAAAAAAAAAAATCCGTTGGTGGTCTGTCATTGTACATTTCTTATTTCCTTCGTGCACAGATGGCAAGGCATGTAGATGTGTTGCCTTCTCATCTCTTGGGGATGAGCATAAGAGGCAAATGGTGCACAAAGATGGAAATTATATTGCTGGATACGACATTGGAATTGATCATAAAAGAGCAGTGAAAGAAAATAGCTGATTCTGAGAATGTTGACTCACCCACGTGCAAGAAGGGGAGCTCTCCATCCAGGGGTGCTCAGGAAGGGAACACACTGACACAAAAGCGAAAAGTGATCGCCATAAAGAGAATGAAGTCTCAGTAGAAGTGACAGCCACAGAAAATTTTACATTTAAGGAGTTTCTAAAGATACATCACAACATTGAAAGTGCAAAGTGTAAGTGGCTGATTAAAACTTTGGAGTCTGACAATTTGCTAAAGCATTGAAAAAAAGCTTGTCCTGTATTATTGTAAGTTACATAATGAGAAAAATAAGATGAGCTACAAGAATCTTTGATAAGTTTTAATAATTTTGAAATAAAATATTTTAATTTTTTCTTAAATTTTAAAATACAAGGTACTAAATATATACTAGTTTTACAATTTTTATTTTTCTACATACTTATAAAAATATTCTGATGTTTTGATTAAGTTTCTTGAAAGCTTAGAACTATGATAATTTTCTCCACTGATTGTTAAGGTTATTTTGTATGGCATCAGCTTCCACATTTTTTTTGATAATTTCTTATGTGCAAAAGGATAACTGTATATATAGACTTTCACAGGTTATTGTTTAATTTAAAACTGAGATCAAGTTACCTGCACTTTTCTGTATTTTTTTCTTTACTAAGAATTCCTTGTGGAAATAGCTCTAAATCAAATGACATAGCTTTAACAAATTATTTCTAAGTGCAAATTTAAGATGGTATATTTTCTATAACTTATGGAGTCATTCCCTTACTAAAGAACATTAAAAATTCCTTTTATATGTGTGGTAGTACTATTGCTTCATAAACATACTGTACAAATATTACTGAGTATGTATACACACACACACACATACACACACACACACACATCTCTACACATGAAGTGGATTCCCTGGAGTGGGATTGCTAGGTCAAAAGTTATACGGTTTTTAAAAATTCTCTTAGATATCGCTAGATGGATTGCACAAAAGGCTGTAACAATACACATCCAGTTTCTTGGCAGTAAGTAAAGTAAGTATGAGAAGGTGAAAAAGTTCCTGAGCAGAAATAGATTTTAGATTTCTTATATTGTTGCTAGTCTAACAGAACAAGGCTGTATTTCATTGATAATTTGTCTGCTACTACCAAAAACTTAAACAATTATATTTTTTAATAATTCAGATTTGCTTTTTATCATTAATTTTGTGTTCTTTGTTGCTTTAAGATTGATCTTATCTACCTTGAGCTCTTTGTCAATATAGATCAAATAGCCAATATACGTAGAAAAAAAGAGGCAATTTGAAGGGGCTCAAAACCTGCTTTATTATGTAGCAGAACATGCATCATCAAATCAATAAAGTACTGGTACAGGAGCAGATAAACCAATATATAGGGCAGAATAATGTTCTGAAACATCTCTAATTATGTATGATAAATATCTTAGGTTTTTGTCATGTAAGTGATAAAATGATGTTTATTTAAGTGGGAAAATATACTTAATAAACTTTTCTGGCAAAAATAAAGGTTCATTTAAGAAAAGTAAATGATTCTATGTAAATGGTTCTAAAGCAAATGATTTTGATGAAAAATAAATTTCATAGGAAGCTAAAACATAAAATGAGAAACCATTCTTTCACAAAAATATAAGATACTATATACAGAATCTGTGGACAGGAAAATTAAATTTTCTGAAAGAAATGAGACATCTGACTACACAGAAATTATTATTTTTAATTTTTTAACAATCACCTTTATTATTTCCTTTGTACTGGGGATTAACCCAGCCTTTGCACTGAGCTATACTCCCAGATACTTTTTATTTTGAGACAAGTTCTCCTTAAGCACTAAATTATCCAGGCTTTTCTAGAGCTCACAAGATCTTTCTACATCAGTTTTCCAGAGTATTGGAATTATAGGAGTATTCCAACATGTCTGGCTAAAAATTAAAACTTCATAATCCTATTGTATGGCAAATTATTTATAAAGTCATTAGACAAATTACCTATATGTCTGTTTGTAAAAATGATATACAGATGTGTATTCATCATTTATCGTTGCACAATAAATTACTTTCATAATAAATGGATACATAATACCAAAATGAAATATAAAAACTGATTATGTCCTCTTGGTCTGTGAATTTGGGTGTGGCTCAACTGGGTGCTTCTGGCCCAAGATTTTGCCAGAGGCTGAAGGTGCAAGCCTTTCCAAAGAATCATCTTTCTCCTGGCCAGTAGAAATCCAAGAAAGAAGAGAAGTATGAATGGTGGAGTCACAGCTTTTTAAAAAAAATCTAGTCTCAAGTGACATTTCATTATTTTTTCTGCATTCTGTTTTTAAAGTTAATCAAGAAATGTTCAATATGAGGGATTTAAACAAAGATGTTATCACTGGAGATGATCTGAGAGCCCATCTAACACACAATACATGGCACTAATAATTATTATTTCCTCTTATTTCAGCATCTTTGGATAATATCTCTATATTACTCTAAGAAGAGGAAATTGCTTTCATGCTCCTCTCTGTTAGGAGTTCCCAGCTGCCATTTCTGGGTCAGCTGGTCTGTTATCCTTATACTTAAGACAGGTAGGGGCCGAGGGTTAGCTCAGTGGTTCCGGTGCCTGCCTCGCAAGCGCAAGGTCCTGAGTTCGATCCTTGGTAACCACATACAAGCTGGGCGTGGAGACTCACGCCCACAAACAATCAATACCACATACCACAGTGCTGGGAGTGGTGGCTCACGCCTGTAATCCCAGCACTCGGGAGGCAGAGGCAGGAGGATTGCTGAGTTCGAGGCTTGCCTGGGCTACATAGTGAGCTCAGAGCCAGCCTGAGCTACAAAGCGAGACCCTGTCTCAAAAAAAAAAAAAAAAGGAAGACAGTTAGGCTTAATTACCATTTGACTGGTCTGGGCATCTCCCAGGCAACTAGTAGAGCTCACTTCTGGGAGTGCTGGGTGGGTGGTGGTGAAGAGACCTTGAGGTCTATACTTGGCTCCTTGCTCTCTGGCTGATGTTCTGCCTCCTGGCCACTATGAACCAAGCAGTTTTCAGCCAAATCGAACCTCTTCTCCTTTAAGTTGTATTTGGAATTGTGTCCTTGTGGGGGGAAAGCTGACAATATGTACTGTCAAATTTTATACTGTTTATCTGATAGATATGATGAATGTATTACTTGTCTTACCACTAAGAACAAGATCCAGGAATAGTCAAGAGACGCCTCTCTGTCTTTGACTCTGAGGAGAGTCTGGGCCAGCAGACAGCCCCTACTCTAGAAGACTTCACCCTTCGCTGGAAGATTATTCTACCCACATTTTAAGCTGAGAATGAAACCTGCACAGCTGGTCTGTAGGTTCCACTATGCATAATCACCGTGATATCTGTCTTACTTCTCACACTACATTTCTAAAGCTAAAAATAAAGAATTTGAGCTCTTCTAGGACTTGACAGGGATTGGGCTCACATCTACTAGAAGCTCTTCTGTGCAGGTTTTGCTCCTTAACTTTTTCTACTCCATGTATTTGAGGAAGACAAATTAATGATTCCATGAACTTTCTGTCATCTTGAAATTCATTGAAATATCTTATCTCTTGGTGTTGCCTCTTATTTTTGACTCTTTCATTAATACATTCTGTTTACTTCCTTACTGATATTTGAATGAAATTCTGGGGAGAATGGCAGGTAAAATCTTTTGGCTCAGTGTGCTGTCATGCAACAGAGTCAACCTTATCTATCTACGAGGTAGTTGAGGACTCCTTATAAGAGGAGAAAATTCACCAATACATAGTGATATTATATTAGATTCTGTTGCTGTCATAATAAATTACCAGAAGCTAGGTTTAAAACAACAGAGATTCATTATTTTATGGTTCTGGAGACCGGAAGTTTGAAAAGGATCTCTCTGAGCTGAGATCAATGTATCTATCAGTGGGGCTGATTTATTTCTGGAAGCTCTTGGGGAGGCCTCCTTTCTGTGCTCATAGAAGGTGTTGGCACATTTCTAGTCTTTGTAAATATACTTTCTCATTTCCTTGCTGGCTGTGGGCTCAGGACTTGCTTAGCTTACAGAGAACACATATACCTTGTGTCAGGCAACAGTTGCAAAGATTTTTCAGGTTAAATTGAAGATACTTGTGGGGGAAGTACAATGAACACTGAGATTTCAAAATATGTTTTCTCTGGGGGTCAACATACATAGTGAAAATTAAAGATAACCGACATATGAAAATGACAATTGTTTTAATGTTTATCCCCTATGATCTGAAAATAAAACCATTCATAAAAAAATCTTTCTTTCCACATTAGCAGTGTGAAAAAGCCAAATGTGGTGCTCCTATATAATAATATATTCTTTTCATCATAAAGAAAAACATTTTCCTGCTTTTCATGGCATAGGAAGAACATATTTTTAAAATTTCCCTTTATTATTATTATACAGACATTCATGTAGTAAAATATATTACTATTGGTAAATAAATTTATAATACTATCATATTTCAAACTTTATACAAACTGTATGACTAATTAATACTTGATAAAGCTAAGAAAGAGGTTTAACTTTTATTTAAAGATTGATTAGCTGGGCGTGGTGGCTCACGCCTGTAATCCCAGCACTCGGGAGGCAGAGGCAGGAGGATTGCTGAATTTGAGGCTTGACTGGGCTACATAGTGAGCTCAGGGCCAGCCCGAACTACAAAGCAAGACCCTGTCTCAAAAAAAAAAAAAGGATTGATTGATAAGGGGCTGGAGATTTAGCTCAAGTGGTACCGCACCTATCTTGGAAGCACAAGGGCCCAAGTTTGATCCCTAGTAGTGCCAAACAAAAAAAAACCCAAAAAAACAAAACAAAACAAAAAAAACCCCTATATAATATCAATATAATCATGACAAAACATCAGGAGGAAAAACTGAATCATGTTCTGAAAAGTAAATGACAAGTATGTTTTTTAAAAAAAAGATGGACAGCCCAGGGATGTAGCTCAGTGGCGTCACACTGGCCTCGAAAGCACAAGGCCCTGGGTTCAATCCTCGGTACCAAATAAAAAAAAGATGGACTGTTGTTGCTTTACTATGTAGACAAAAATAAATCAGCATGTTTTTATTTTATTGATGAATGTACAGGTAATACAATCAATTCAGAGTTCTATGTTGCATACTGAGATATGATATTGCTAAAAAAAGTACCTATTTTTTTTTTTTTGAGACAGGGTCTCATTTTTAGTTCAGGCTGGCCCTGAGCTCACTATGTAGCCCAAGCAAACCTTGAACACAGCAATCCTCCTGCCTCTGCTTCCTGAATCCTGGGATTACAGGCGTGAGCCACCATGCCTGACAAAAATGTACCTTTAACATGCCTAAGTGTGGACATAAACACTCAAAGCTATTGAGAAGATAAATTTGCTTAGTATGACCTAGGAACTGAAGAACTCTATGTGATTAAAATAGAAAATAAATGTAACTCATCAGGTTTAAATATGTGCTTAATATTCATATTTACTGCTATAAAGCATAAAAGTCACTCAAAATACATTTCAAACATCTTTAAAAATGCTAATTTTGTTTCATAAAATTCTGTCTAGTTTCTAGGGACTATTATTTTTAATGACTATAATATCATCTTGACATCAAATAATGATTATGGGTTTATGAGTAATTTTATAATGTCAGAATTTTAATATTTTAATTGTGAATTTTTAATGACATGAGTCCTTTCTTTAACTCTGACATATTTTATCATATATATATATATATGATTTTATTTTAAGCAGAACAAAGTCAGTATTTCTGCTTTTAAAATGACCATTTGTTTTATTTTGTGCCTCTTAGAGTGTTGTGTACATGGAGAAAACTTTCAGTGTGTTCTAGGCCTGTGTTAGGAAGATAATAATAACTAAGTCTCTAGCGCTCTATTTTTTTCTAATTTTGCATTTCTTAAAGACATCTTTCACATGCCATCTAGAAGATGATAAAACTAAATTATGAGAAATCTCATCCTTTTAAGTTTTACAGCACTGTTTTTCAATGTTTATGGGCCTTTACCATACATTTACAAAGCTATCTTTTCCTAAATACCACTCTATGCATAAGTTTTGGTATGAAATGGCTAGATGAGTCACTAAACAAAAACCTGTGGTACTATGAGTCGCTTCACGTATGGCCGCAGAAGTTGCTCACCACACAGCTGATTTGAAAGTGTGTTTAGTACAGGTGGCCAGCCCTATTCATTAAGGGACAGAAGCACAAGGAGGTAGAATTAACATCTCCAGAAAAGTTAAAAATTACTAAATGGCATGAAAATTTTGGATTATCTAAGTAATCTAAGGTAGAAAGATGGAACATGTGAATATGCAAGAACAGTTAAGTATGGATGATTTATCAATATTAATTAGAAAACCTTCAGGAAGCAAAGTAGAAGGAGGACTCCCTTTTCAAATGGAAAAAAATTAAGTAGACAATCTTTAGGGAAGATTGGAAAATCTGGCTCAGCAGGGGAAATTGGTGATACAACGTGGTGTGCCAGGAAATCCCTGGGTGTCTCAGATTTAAACACCTATTCTTATTCTTCTATATTACTTTCCCCTCGACTTCATTTACTACTCAATCAAGTGACATGTTGTCCTCAACTCTCTAGATTACAATCCTATCAAAACTCTCACCAAAAACCTATGAACACATCAGCAGGAGGGTGTTGATCCTGACACAAGTTTGAGAACTCCTATATTTAAGACTGGGAGGAGGAGGTAGGTCATGAGTTGACCTTGTCATTACTATTTATTCATATGTTGTGGTCAGCTCCTCATTTCTCTTTATTTCCTATCTATATGGGTTTGCCTATTCTCACAACTACCACAAATGGTAAATGCCTATTAGCTTACTGTCTAAGATCTTCACCCATCTCTGGGTCCTATGTAGACTTTCTGTTAACTCCCTTGCCTCCTGCTTTATTATGCGTTTAGTTGGAAGGAGAAAGAAGAGGAAGAGGAGGAGGAGGCTGAAGTATTTTGAGATCTCTTTCCTGTAGCATAAATTCTTAATAGGTGCCATACTACCTCTAAGAGAGAGAGAATTAGTATGTATGAGAAAACTGAAAAAGAGAGAGAATGAAAGGAAGAGGGAAGGAAAGAAGGAAGGAAGGAATGACAGAAGGAAAGAAGGAAGGAAGATCTTGCTGCAACCATTATGGAAATCAGTGTGGAGATTCCTAAAAAACAAAACAAAACAAAGCAAAAACTTAAGAGTTTTCATTTGAACCAATTATTACCTTCTTGGTATATTTCTAAAGCATCATACCACAGTGATATATACACACCCTTTTTCATAGCAGCACAATTTATAACAGCTAAATCTTTGACACAACCCAAATACTGTCATGACCCTCGCCGATCCCGCAGAGAGAGATGCAACACACGGAGTGCAAGCTTGATCTTTATTCTTTCCCCCACTTCCCGTCTTGGGTGCTTATATACATTCTCCTCTCAAGGCCCTCCCACCGCCCACAGATATTACTATATAAGGTCTGCAGTTAGTTTGTTTCTGGCTTGCTGCCAGCCACCATCTTGGGGAGCAGTCTTTACGGCCCACCACAAAATACTTGGCCAATGTTTAGTGGATAAAGAAGATGTGGGTTTAAAAAAGATAATGGAATACTATTCATCCATAAAGAAGGACAAACTTAGACATTTCTAGACAAATGGATGCACCTTGAGACTATACTCAAGTGAAATAAATGGACACACGTTTGAATAACACACAGTTTCTAAGAAACCAAAGGAGTAAAAAAGAACCAAAATATAAAATAGATATTGGGAAAGAGGAAGAAAATTTTCAAATGAAAAGGGGAACAAGAGAGAGAGAAAAGAGAAAGGAGGGAAGGGAAAATAAAAGAAGAAAAATGGAAACAAAGTTTTTATAGATAAGGAGGGAAAGAAGGGTTGACTAAAGGGGAGGGGATGAGAAAAAAAGAGATCTTAGTTATTACCATGGTTTGTGGTTCTCTAAAGGGCCCCATAGAAACACACACGTAGGATTAAATTTTCATAAAATAATTAGGCGTAGAATGTGTATAATGGCTCTTTGGGACAGTAATAATGACACCCTATCCCACAGAATCAATCTAACCTCAATAATCTTCCAATTTGAGATGGGGCGGAGTCTATGAAGTAAATAGAATGATAAAAAAGAGAGCTGGCAGGGAGCTTGAAGGGCGGTTTTAGCCAATGGAAGCACTCAGAAGACAGAAATAAAGTTTCCAAGGGACAAATAAGGAAGCCTCCCTATCTGCTCCTTTCACCCCTCTGTTTCTGCACCTAATCTTGTTTTAATTTATTCCTTTCCCCAGACCAAATCTCTACCTATAATTCACTTGACACTACATTTTCTGATTCCTTACATAAAGAATCAATTTTAATAAAATTATTTTCTGTGGAATGTGTTAAAATTTATAATTTTTTCAAAACATGCTCTTATTTTATTCCCAAATTATTTCTTATATTGTTATTTTATAAAGGAGGATACTGGATATGGAGTACCTATATAATTAATTTAAGATCACAGCTAGTAGATAGTAGTGCTAAACATACTTGTGTGTGTATGTGTGTGTGTGTGTGTGTGTGTGTGTGGTACCTGAGACTAAACTTAGGGCTTTTGTACTGAGCTATAACTCCTGCTCTTTTATAATTTTTTTTTATATTGAGACAGGATCTTGCTAAATTGCTGTGTTGTGGAAGCTAAGCTTGAACTTGTGATCCCCCTGCCTCAGCCTCCTAGAGTGCTGAGATTATACCTATGTGTCACCATGCCCAGAAACAACACTACTTTTTAAAGACATATTTTATGCTTTGTCTATTTCAGCACGTTCCTCAAGTTATTTGCTACTAACTAGAGATAAAGTCCAAAAATTAAAATCTTCAGAAGGAATCTTTTTATTCTTAGATATTTTTTTTCTTCCCCAAGTACCAGGAATAAAAATCTAGACCCTGCACTTACCAGGCAGGAGGGTCACCACTGAGTGATATTTCCAGCCCATGATTAATTCTTAATAGATTAATTTGATTAATTATCAATCTTAAATCCTAGATATTTTGGTGCTACTAAACAGATAAGAACAATGTCCTAAGATTTTTAAGGAATTTTTAAATCATGTTTTGTTAAAAATACAGGTAAGTATTTTGTAGAATACTGAGGTCACAAAAATAGCTATGGGCACAGAAAATTATTCTCTTCAGTAGAGACTCAGAGGTATGAAACTCAGGAAAACATTCCAAGTAATTCAAAATGCTACAAGAAAAACATGCATCAAAATCAAGAGGTACAGAAGAAAGATTTTTTAAGGAGATTTATTTAAAACCTAGGATATCTTTCCACTTCTTTACGAACAAGAACTCTACAGAACAGGGACTTCAGCATAACACTGCTGAAAGGATTTTTTAACAAATAAAATCTGTATGAAATGAGACCTTGACAGGAAGCAAAGAAACACATCTGCTGTGGAGACCAGATGACAGTGAAAAGATATGTGTTTGCAAGTAACCATCATATTCTACTAGCATGAAGGATTAACATGAATCCATAGGGTGCTAATAGATACATCAGGGGAAGGAGATATACAAATAGGAAACAAGCTTGCTAATGAAGGAGGTCAAGCATGAAATTAATTACATCTTTTAAAGTCTGTGCCATTGAAGTAGTTTCAAAAAAAACCCCACAAACTTTCTTTAACAAAGGAAAGTGAAAATAAATCAGAGCAACATAGAAATTATAAAGATCTTGTCAAGGTAACAATTGATAACTAATATGATAACGATGTTAAGTATTCTAGCCACACATAAATCACCCTTCACGAATAAGACAGAGGAAAAGAAATTAAACAGAAGATTTACTGGGTTCTTTGCCAATTGAATTTTTAAAAGCTGAAAATCTTTAGAAAGCATTTGTTGAAAAAAATTTTGTACCACTAAAGGAAAAAGTCCAGGATTCAAAGCAGAGCAAACGGCCGTCTGGGAAATACATTGTTAACTACTAGCAAAACAGTCATTTCACTACCACAGGTGGAAAACTGTATATATCAGAAGAAAAATGAATGGCAACACATTATCAAGATAAAAAAGTCCCATTCAGAATTATCTTTCTAATGGAATTATCTAGAAAATGTTTGGTATTTCAACATTAATAGCACTTCTGTGTAGTCTTCTTGAACTTTCTGTTGCAAAGAATAAATTCAATTTAGATAGACTGTGGTTAAGGGTAATCAAGGCTTTCTGAATGTCTGTAGTAAAGATTATAAGATGAAAATATATCAGATATTTTTCATACAAACTACTTGACTTTATCAGGAGAAAAACATAGTACCTAGAGTTACAACTTCTAACCAAGCTCTTTTCTCAAAACCAAATTAAAGATTTCTAGCATTCCGTTGTCTGACATTTTGAAAAAGTCAATAAAATATTTTTTGGACCAGAAGTTATTTTAAAAAATAAATACATTGGGTTTTGCCTGTATTCATTGCTTAACAGTTTTTAAATATGTGTATTTGTTAGATAAATTTTCACTTGATTAAAGTGTATCACAGAAAAAGTCCAACAAATATGATTTTTAAATTTATGTTCAGATCTTTTAATACCTGTGTAATATTCCATGGTACCTTTTTCTTAGCTATTTTAAATAGAAACATTGAAGTTTTTTAAAGCACATTTGCAGTCGTATTTATTTAGAAAATAGTGTCTTAATATCCATTCATCCAGAATAGATTTGAGTTAGTGATGCTGTGAAAAAATACCATGTTAAACCACTTTTACCTATGAAACAGTTCCATGGCATAGATGTTTCGCTTTACCATCTGCCACTCCCTGATGACCCTTCCCCCACACTAAGGGCAAAAATGTGTTGAAATAAATACCAGTTCCGAGAATCTAATGTATATAGCATGTTGATTCTCATTAATAATACTGTATTATTTACTTAAGTTTGAAGAGAGCAGATTTTAAGTGTCTTTACCACACACCCAGACACACACATACAGACACACACAGATGTTAAATGGTTAGTCAAGATGAATATCTTAAATTGTGGTAATCACTACAAAAATATAAATACATCAAATCATCATGTTGTATACCTTGAATATGTACAATTTTATTTGGTGTTTAATTATTAAACTTTTCTAAAAACTTTTTTTTTGAGACGGGGTCTTGCTATACAGTTTAGGCTGACCTCGAATTCACTATATAAACCAGGCAAGCCTCAGGCTGGGACCACCAACCCAACCCAAAAAATATTTTTGAGAGGGGGGGAGTGGGTAGGGATATGGGTAAAAATGAGAATTAACTTGTGGCATATACTGGTACAAATTTCCCAATGTTATATGTGATTTTGAGATGTATATAAATTATACCAATAAAGAATTCAATTAAAAATATTTTTGAAAAAGATAAAACATCAAGAGTATGATAATTATTTTATTTTTAAAGAATCCAAACTAGTGTTTGTATTTACAAAA
Organism: Thryonomys swinderianus; assembly: GCA_004025085.1. Classification (NCBI taxonomy): domain Eukaryota; kingdom Metazoa; phylum Chordata; class Mammalia; order Rodentia; family Thryonomyidae; genus Thryonomys; species Thryonomys swinderianus. The sequence goes on along the minus strand of PVIC010009092.1, from coordinate 8,122 downwards.
TACCAAATCACTGGTTGATTAATTAGTTCACAGAAACAACTGTTCATTTAACAGCCAGTGTAATTACCTAATTGACCAGGCTGTTCTTTTAGTCAGAAGGTTCGCTCTGCCTGTTTAATGTAAAGACAATCCCAGTGTTCCTGGGATCTTTCCCCCAGCACATGTTTCCCCCAGAGACACAAGGCATGCACCTTCCTAGAAAACTGCTTTAACCTTTGAACAGAGGCAGAAGTGATTCTGATGTGTTGAACAGTGATTTAACTCCTGTCACATATGTCCACAAAGCAAGAGGCTATGCTGAAAGAAGCCGCCTGGAGACTACATGTTGTGAAGTCTCTTGAAAATTCAAACAATTCTGCAAAGGGCAAGCATGGCAAAAAGAGGTCTCATGTGAATGGGTTTTTGGAAGTCTATCAGTCTGTAGAACAAAAAGATCCCAAATATGAAGCATAATTTATCAGTTGAACTACAAATATGAAATGAGTGTGCTTTCAGGGGCACATAGCCCTATAAACATTATGACTATGAAAGTGGGTCAGTTATGCCTGACAATATCTAAAGGCCCTTAATCCTCAGTTAAATCAAAGACAGTACATTTACTTACTGGTATATCTATTTATTATGAAATAAAGGCTGTAGGCATGTGTCCCTGAAAGTGATTTAAACAAACAAGAAAAGCATTTCAAACATTCAGCTATCATATTTTGCAAAACACACACACCACCAAAATTAGAAGACAGAATAATACCTAAATACTTAAAAAGACGATTGGCATACATGACAACCTCATGGGACAGAAAAACTATAGAAATAAAGTACAAAGCTAAACTAACTGAAAATTAAATGGACAAGTACAGTGCGGGTGTCCTGTGATGGCACATAAAGCATTAATACGAAGGAAACACATAGAAAAATGTGCCAAGAATGTGACTAAAGACTGTAGAGAAGAAATAGAAATGGTCCATAAAAATAGAAGAAGATGATTTACTAGACTAATAATAAAAGTTATACAAAGTAGAATATCAATTTGAGTTCTGTGTAGTCTATTAGAATAATTGCTATAATTGAACAGTGTGAACAAACTGAACTGTTCATACATTTGGGGAGTTTTGAATGCAAAAATTTGTACAAACAGTGGAATGATTCCTCTCTTATTTCAAACATAAAAGAAAAACAATTTGGCAATGTGTTTCAAAATATAAAATAGGCATACACCTTAACCAAGAAATTATATTTCCAGAGATTTCCTTTAGAGAATACACAAATGATCAAAATGAATGTACAAGAATACTTCTTTCCAGTTGTTCTAAACTACTAAAATTGTGTCCTTAAAATACTGAAAGGAAGTTGGATTAATCCATTCTGGACTGGACATTTAACATAATATTATGCACAATTTAAAAAAATTGATGGAGTTTAGTATAAACACATTTCATTGCAATAATATTAACCCAGGTTCTTGCCTGATTAGTCATTGACCCAATGCATTTATTGGCTCAGGAAAAGGACAAATATAACTGAGAGAAAATATTTGAATGAAAAAAATTCTAAATATATCAGGAAGCATTGGTCTCAAGAACTAAACTTTTGAGGAGAAGATGCTTAGTTTAAAAAGCTTAGTTTGCATATTAATAGCCAAAATCTTGATGTGTAAGAACATACAATAGATTTGGTAGAGTAATCTCTGCTCAATTTTTTTTTCTTCTTTGAGACAGGGTCTCACTTTGTAATTCAGGCTGATCCTGAGCTCACTATGTAGCCCAGGCGAACCTCAAACTCAGCAGTCCTCCTGCCTCTGCCTCCCGAATGCTGGGATTACAGGCATGAGCCACCATGCCCAGCCTCTCTTCTCAATTTTTACCCTTTCTGGACACAAAAATAGGTTTATTTCTTCACAGATAGAGTAGAGTAATAGAGTTGACTGCTGTTTTAGTCCTGCTTCCTGTTTTCCATGCTTGAAGAATAGAAATTCAACTGAGTTTTTGTGCGTGGAGTCAACAGAAAGAGACAGGCAGAGAGAGAGAGAGAGAGAGAGAGAGAGAGAGACAGACAGACAGACAGACAGACAGACAGACAGAGACAGAGACAGAGACAGAGACAGACTGTGTTTTCCTTCCCTTGATATCCCAAGGATACTTCAGGACTTTTTAAAGAAACTCTACATTCACTGTGTATATTAGTTTCCCTTTGCTGCTGTAACAAATTGCCCCATACATGCTTGTCTTTTAGAAATTCTCTCGTTATTAGATGAGGCCCATGAGAGGCTCATAAGAAGTTCCTCTTACCATGTATGGTAACATATATACAGGTTTTGGGATGAGAATCTGAGCATTGCTGGGGGTCACTACTCAGTCCACTACAGTGGAGGAGCAGTGAACAGTATGCACATCCACAGGCAGCCCTGTGTGTGAGGCTGGGAAGGCAGGGAGAGGGCACAGCGGGATGGTGAGCAGACTGTGTGTCTGCTTCCTTGTGTTTGGAATATGGTGGGTGAGGAATGTGGAATCTGAAAGCCATGCTTTAGGGAATGATTCCAGTCCTTAAAGATGTAGCATGAAGAGAATTCATGGCCAAGTGACAGATCCAACTCTAAACTGTCTGCGGTAGACATCCCAGAAAAATCATCCCAGATGAAAGGAAGAAGAGAGAAAAAAAAATTCCAAGACTATGTAAAACCATGAAGAATTAAGAAGACCCTGAATTCACCAGACTGTCTTTCCAACTAGTTTTGGAATAAATTAAATAGCATTTTAGAAAGACATAGTCTTGTACATCTTACATGCATAAATGAAATATGTATTTTTGATATAGAAAGATAAATATATTACATAAAAGAACCATATAGCGGGCCAGAGGGTTAGCTCAGTGGTTCCGGCGCCTGCCTCGCAAGCTCAAGGACCTGAGTTCGATCCCCGGTAACCACAAATAATGCTGGGCGTGGAGACACGCCCACCAACAATCAACACCGCATACCACAATGCCGAACGCGGTGGCTCATGCCTGTAATCCCAGCACTCGGGAGGCAGAAACAGGAGGATTGCTGAGTTCGCGGCGGCTTGCCTGGGCACCATAGTGAGCTCAGGGCCAACCTGAACTACAAAGCGAGACCCTGTCTCCAAAAAGCAAAGAACCATATAGCAAAGCACGATATATGTAACATCTCATTTTAATTGTTATCTTGTATTTACATGTCTTTATAAATATAAAATATATTAAAAGCTTTCAGTGCTATCTTGTATGTTTCTCCTTGGGTAACTAGATAATGCGTGATTTTTTTTGTTTTTTTTTTTTTTGTTTTTCTTTATTCAGTTTTAGATGTGTTCAGTTGTTGGTAGGAGCATACATTATTTAAATTATCAGTAAAAACTGAAAAGTAATTCCCATTTTGAAGAAAGCTATGGAAAAAGATGTCATCATTTATTATAGCTAGTGAGATGGTACAGGAAGTGCACTGAGCAACAACAGTTTCCAGCAAAATTTGATCAAGCGGAGTTTTTCAGTTTACTACTCAAATAACCTTGGGCAAGCAACCTACAATTTCTGGGACCCATCTGAAAACTGGGAATAATGATGTACTTGGTACTATGTAAAATGAACTGGCTTGACATTTAATGTGTTATTTAATCCTCAAAACAACTCTTCATGTGACTATTATTATCCCATTATGTAAAATCAACGTAGAGAATACATATTACAGCTCATTGAAAAGCCATAATGGAGACCTAAGATGTTCCTGGAATGTAATCAAGAGGAAATGCTTGCAGTGCTTAGCATAGATACGAATGCCTTGCTCATACTAGCTTGTCAAACAACATATTGATAAATTTGTTTTTAATACAAATAGCAAATTCCTCTGAGAAATTCAGAAATCTAAAGAGAGCTCAGTGGTATACCATCTTCCCTGCTACAGCCCAGGCCTCAGGATTGAAACTTTGAGAAACAGACCACTGAATGAAAATATTACAAATTTGTGTTTACTAATTACAAGGTGTTTGTCATTGCAGCTCTGCACATATACACAAATATGTGGTACATATACACATAAACACATTATCATTTAAGGTGCAGGGTGATTATTAACTATCTAGTATTTGAGATATAATTTATAGACCCAGATGAAGAAACTAGGACTAGGAACCTGGGGCAAGTATAATGCAGTATGAAGTCAAAGTGTCTAGAATACTTCCATGTAGACTAAGTGGAAAGACTGGTAACAATGTATACCTGCTTATCAAGAACCTTTGAGGCTGGAATTACTTTAGAATTCAGAATCTGTTGTTTTTCAGGCAGGTACTTAGTTCATATAGGTTATGTAATGGACAGATATATATATATATATATATATATATATATATATATATATATATATATATATATATATATATATTATGTAACATGCCCAACAGGTCTGGGCCCTGTAATCAAGCACATTTTTATTTTTGCAAAAGATGAATGAATATTCATACTAAGTATGATAAAGAAAGTCTTTAAGCAGCACTGTATCAGTTCAGATTTTGTGGTCAAATGAGTTAGTATTAAACTTAGGCCAAATTTTTCAGTTCAATTAAACTCCGTAATTGGAAATGAGGGGCTTCCATTTTCTTTGAGCTGTTTTCAGGTTTTCATTTGCTTCTCATTGTGCTGCTCTTGCGAATGTGTTAAAAAAAAAAAGGGTTGAGAGCTGTGCAAAGAGATGATATGAAATCACAGCACTGACTTATCAGGAGCTTTGTCACTGATGGTGATAAGGAAGTTGTCTACAGGGAGGAAATCTCTTTCTTCGGATGGCGGAGTGTTGGTGTGTGGTCCCTGCATGAATAAAACATATCTATGTCACTGGAAATGCAGCATTGAGAAAGTTTCCTGTGCCAAGACTTTTAGAAGCCTTTAGTTTGTCCGAAAATATAACTCTTGACCTCTGCTCTCTGGGTGCTGCTAATGGGATGGCTTATTATCTATTTCAAGTTCTGGTGACCTGGTTGCAATTATTACTACTGCTGATATACTTAGTCCAGACTGTAGGTACTTTTATCATTTGGATAATTATATGAGTAAGGTGAATAAAGGGTACATTTTTCCTGAACTTGGGAGAAAATATAGCTATTTGTAACAGTTCAAACATAAATAGAGATAAGGTTGTAGAAAACCTCTAATGCAGGGACCAAGCAAACTTTCTCCTTCAAAAAGAAGCAGGTATCCAAGCATTGGCCTCAGCACTTAGAATACTATAACAGATAGGATGTCTATGGAGATATACTAATAAGAAAGGACATGAATGTAGTTTTTATTTCTTCCCCTCTTCCCAATGTGTCAACTATTCTGTCAACACTGACCCAGCTATGAATGAAGAAAATACATATGCTGTATTTTTTTTTTTTTTGAGACAGGGTCTCACTTTGTAGTTCAGGCTGGCTCTGAGCTCACTATGTAGCCCAGGCAAGCCTGGAACTCAGCAATCCTCCTGCCTCTGCTTCCCGAGTGCTGGGATGACAGGCATGATCCACCACGCCCGGCACTGTGGTATGTGGTATTTATGGCTGGTGGGCGTGAGTCTCCATGCCCAGCATTGTATGTGGTTACAGGGGATCCAACTCAGGACCTTGCGCTTGCGAGGCAGGCGCCGGAACCACCGAGCTAACCCTCCGGCCCACATATGCTGTATTTATTGCACTACAAGGAAGGAAACTCACACTAGAATCTAAAGAGCAAAAGTTTGAAAGAGACTTTTCAGCAACCTTCCTGAGAGAAACTGAAACCCAGGGAGGGTGAGGGAGCTTGCACAGAGATCATTTTGACAAAAACGACAGAGACTGCAACCTGGACTAGTTTTTTTTTTTTTTAAATGGAATAAAATGATACATTGGGGGAGAAAGAATTTTATTTATTACACTCTCTAGCAAGCTGAAAACATCGTTGCACTTTATTAAATTGTACATTTATATATGTATTCTGTGGGCACACTCGTAAAGTACAGTGACATTTTATGATCAGGAGAAATGAAGTAAAATAGAACAAAGGAAAACTCAAGAACAATGAAAACCTTTTTATCCTCCCCTCCATGTAGTCAGCAAGGATATTTTTCTGTAAGTCTGGAGTGGGAAGAAGTTGTACCACAGTGCAGTACCTCACTGATGTGACAAGAGAGGAGGAGATAGAAATCTCCTGGCATGAATGTGAGCTTTGTTTCTGGTGACAGATCAAAGACCATACTAACTCTTGTATATCAGCCAGTTTAAACTACTCTCTTGAGACAGAATTTAAGGATAATTTGGTTTTTAATCTGTTAGAGTAAAAATAAATCATTTTGTCTCTGCATATATTTACATTTTCCATATTTAAACTTACTCATAATCTATATCCACACCCCACATGCACATATATACAGCTCACATGAAATATACCTGGAATAGAACTTTTCAAATCTAATTATAAATAATACATTTCTAATTGGGTAAGTCCACGCACTCATAAAAACCTCTAGGGAATAAATTTTAGCTTAAAGTCCTCTACTTAGAATTTATGCCAAATGGCCTCAACTAAATGCTTGACCCTATGCAAGGCTCATCAAATGTTTTCTTATAACACTGGTTCTATATTAGTATGGTGAAAAAAATTTAATTTTTGAATGTATAAATGTATTGAAATTTTTATTCTCATTTTAATATCTTCCTGGGATGAAAAGTCAGGTTCCATTAGATGTTGAGGTGCGTATATAAGCATACTGCTGTGTAAGTTAAAGTCACTATCTCTAGTGATCTGCAAGAAATAAGAGGAGGAATTATGCAATATGTATATATGGAATAGCTTACATTTTCGTAAGCTTCAGTCCTCGGTCAGCTTGTTCCAAGACAGAACTATCACAGTGGAAGGGTGTGGCAGAGGAGAGCTGCTCAAAACATGACTTCCAGGAAGCAGAGCTGTAGAACAGTGCCAGAGAGGAGGGGGAAGGGGCCAGACAGACCCAAGACCACACCTCTGTGACTCACACAGAAGTGTGTTCTACCAATCCCTGGGGCAGATTCCAAAGTCAATCAAATTGACAGCTCAGCTTAACTGCCACATCTCACCTCTTGTCAACTTTATATCAAAACACATCACTTTAAACTATACTTGATCTCCTAGTGAAGACCAAAGCAAGTTTTAATTCCAGACAACATAATACGGCTATCCTGGGTACAATCAGAAACACAATAACCCCTTTCTAGGATTTATTATCTACTTTTCTATAAGCATTCTGGTCCCCTGAGCTCTGGCCTGAATCATCCATCAGGCTCTGCATATTGTATTCAGAGGCTTCTCTTGCCTGCATCTCCAAACCATTCCAAATGCCTTCAGTGAAGTATTTTCCAAAGGCTTCTAAACCACGTGCTCATCCATAGTTGAGCAATGACTCCACTTCTCCAGTGCCAATTTTCTATCTAATATCATATATAAAAAAACCCAAATATTCAAGAAAACAAATTTTTAAGTTAGTTTGGGAATCAAGGAATATGAATGTATTTTAATTAGGTTTATGATAGGCTACCTCCTCTCCTAAATATGCAATTATTTTGTATGCCAACAAGATTAAAGTTGTAAGGAATTATTATAAGCAGAGCACAGTGTATCTTCTTTATATACAAAATATACAAATACCACTGGGCAATGAAAAAACCACTAGATTAAACACAATGGTCAGAGGGTCACCGTAATAAGGAGCTCATTAAAATTGATAAGAAAAACACTGAGACCCTAATATGAAAATGAGCAGAGGACATGAATAACAATACATAGTGGCAAAGATAATTAGCAAGGAACATATGGGAAAATGTTTAACCTTGTTAGTTTCAAAGGAAAACAAGCTAAAATAATTGTGTTAATATCTTACCTCATTGAAATGTGTAAGATAAATGATACATTCTGGTGAGTACTACAAAGTATTTAAGAATAATAAGCATTAGCATTGTGCAAAATCCTCAGAAAAACAGAAGAGGGCAGGGTACATCCCAACTGATTTTATTAGCTAGTATTAGCTTACTACCAAAACCAGACAAAATTCTACAAGAAAACAATACAGCCCAATATCTTTTATGAACATACAACATATCTCTTATGAGATTCAAAAATGCTAAAGAATCAAATC
>PVIC010009091.1:0-46575 GCA_004025085.1 Thryonomys swinderianus | reverse complement strand
CGAGACTGAGAGTATAAAATCTCTAAATCAAAGAGTGTTATTAGTAAAATCTCGTCCCCCTGTATCTAAGGGTGCAGATATTCACACACAGAAATCCACGACCCCAGGCACCATGTTGCTTGACTGACGGGCTCTTCTGAAAGGACTGGTCTCTCTGTGCCAGCTGGGAGAACCAGACTCCACCTCGTCCTCTGAGCCCGCGCCACCCAGGGTCAGGAGCTGGCAGCTGCCCCTGTGGACTTTGCCAACTGTGTGACCATAATATCATAGCCCAGGTCGCAGCCCAGGGGGTAGGAGATGAAGTTCCAAAGCTGTCATTCCCTGCGATGAAATTTCCAGCAATGAGGGGCTTTTGCTGCGGTTGCTTTATTTGTATAGGGGTGTTTTTTGTTTGGAGATTTTTGTTTGTTTTAGCCAAGTTCAGGGCCAAAGCGTATCACCCATAAAGTAACCCCGGGGCGCCATGCCAGAGGAATTTCTGACAGAATGAATGGTTTCAAATGCAATAGCTCGCTGACCAAGTTCCCAGCTTGCCGTCTCCCCGGAGTTCGGAGTCTTGGATAATCCTCAGCAAAGCTCTTGTTCTGATGGTCTTGTCTACACCAGTCCGAGGGCCCTTCCAGGCGGGGTGAACTAATTTGAACAACTAGATGCATGGTCATATTTTATCCTATTCTTTCCAAGTCTACTTTTTAAAAAAATTGAAGAGAAAACAGCAAGGTCTCTTTAAGAGCTCAAGTTCAAAACCCAGCAGAAGGAACACAGGAAGTTTTACTAAGTAATTGGAGTGATTACATGCAAAGCGCTTTCCCATAAGTGGTGAGTTTCAAAGGAGGGCAGAGGCTGATTGACGGTCTTGGCTGCCCCTGGAAACTCCCCGACTGGAGGGAATAATCAGGGGCCTGGAGAAAGAGACCCCGCGCTCGGCATCAGCCTCGTTTTCTGGGAGCAGAAAGGAAAGTGTGGAGAACTTGGAAATCTTCTTGGATAGCAAGAGGGAAGGACCCTTCCTGTAGCAGCCACAACAGATTTTTCCCCTGTTTTTGTTCTTTTATGCGTTGACTGCACATCTTTTGCCGTAGATTGTGGGAAAGATCAAAAGATGTGATATCATGAAAACCAATTCGTGAACCAGCAGATACAGGCTCCAGGCTGCCACTGTGGATACTCGGCTTCCTGGGGACGTGACCAGGGCAAGCGAGGCCTCTGGGTGGCAGGGCGGCCCGTGCACGGACCCCAGGGCGGCAGAGCCACTCGGGGCGCAGCGGGGCAGGCTCGGGTGACTCCAACAGCCCCGCGGCTCCTAGAAAGCCCAGAAGAGTCACGGATCCGGGAAACGTCTGTCCTGTCCGTACACCTGTCTGCGCTGGTGGCCTGGCCTCTGGCCGAAGGCGCGATCTCCATGACTCTCTGGGAAACGCTTCCTCGTTCCTTCCCATGACTTGTTTCTCACTCCCATATCCCTCTGTAGAATTTTTTTTTTTTATCTTTTCCCCGTTGCTTCAAAAAGCAAAGTCTTCTAACTCCCTTGAAGGTCCCCAGATCCACATGGGCCTTTGGATTTGCCTCAACTGTCTGTAGCAACTGGTAAAACAGATCATTTCCCGGGAGGATGCACGTACATCGTCCCTGCACACACGAATCGCTCTCGAGTCCACAGCTCATCCGACGAGCACACATCCTCTGAGCACACCAGCACACACCAGCTCTTGCCCGAGATACCCATGACCGAGGAAAGGGCTGTGATATCGCAAAGTACCTGGGTGAAGAGTTAGGTAAACTAACGAACACTCTGTGTTCAGCTCGGTGCCTGGTGCCTATTGAGCATTCAATAGATTGCAGCTGCCATTATTGATATCAGAGTTGTGATTACTTTCTCAGACAGTCACACACATGGAATGGTCTTAAATAAAAATGAGAGTAGGTTTGTGTTCCACATTCTTTCCCAATAAGAAAAATGGAAACTTCTCAGCATCTCACCCATTCACAAGAATGCACTGCCAATGCCAAGAGGAAGGAACTCGAAAGTCCTGAATGGAACTGGCTAAGCAGAAAGCATATGAGACTAACCAAAAGGACAGGCAGTCCCAGAAGCCAGGCTGTCAGAGCACAGCACAGCCAGATCCCCGATCACCTGCGGGCCAGTTCAGAACAGAAAGATGTGGCCCAGCTGCCTGCCCGAGGCCTGCGATCTGCACCACTGACGCCTGGTGCTCCATCTGCCCTCCCAGTCATAAGGACATTAGTAGGTTTTAAAAGCCAGTTATAGGTGGCTACACCGAAAAGGGCTAGAAAGCAGATCAGAATTCAGAGTTTTTTAGAGATCTAGACTCACAGGGATGAGTAGTCTGGACACTGTTATGGTACCAGGAACCAACTGTGAAAAACACTTAGCAGAAACATGAGGTTCGTACCAGGCAGGAAACATCATGACACTGACAGAGTAAACAACAGATAGGTGGTGTATACACAATGAGGCATCTTAGGAGAATTCCCCTCCTTGATAAGGTTTGGATCAATTTTGGGGTGTTACCGTTACTTTTTTTTTTTTTTTTTTGAGACAGGGTCTTGCTTTGTAGTTCAGGCTGGCTCTGAGCTCACTATGTAGCCCAGGCAAGCCTGGAACTCAGCAATCCTCCTGCCTCTGCCTCCCCAGTGCTGGGATGACGGGTGTGAGCCACCACACCCAGCACTGTGGTATGTGGTATTGATGGCAGATGGGTGTGAGTCACCACACCCAGCATTGTATGTGGTTACCAGGGATCGAACTCAGGACCTTGCGCTTGCGAGGCAGGCGCCGGAACCACTGAGCTAACCCTCTGGCCCACCATTACATTTTTTTAAATGTTTGCAGTGTATAATGATTATACTACTGTGGGGAGTTGGAACTCATAAGAGTCTGAATTCTCTCTTTGTCCCCTACTTCCCCGCTCCCTTTTCTCTCCCTCTCTCTTTTATTGCCTTTCTGTTTGCAGAAGCTCTATCTGCAAGGGTTGTTTTTTTTTTCAATTATTTTATCTCCTTTTTCTCCTTTCTCCCAACTATACCCATAGCTTGATCACCTTCCCATTTGGAAAAAATAAACCTTTCCCAAATTCAGCAATGTGGCATGGTACAAACTCAATACACAAAGATCACAACAGCATCCTTATACGCTAATAACAAATTTACTGAGAAAATTAGAAAACAATACCATTTGCATATCAAGAAAAATTAAGGACTTCGTAATTAACTTATTCAAGGAAGGAAAACACATCTACAATGAAAATTATATCACTCTGAAAAAGGAGGCAAAGAGTGACACAGAAAATGGAAAAGGTAATTTTTTAAATTTGTAGAGTTTTCTGATATAGATGGTTATCAGCAACCTTGCTAAGTAAAACTGTTTGCTAGTGTCTATCTTATATACAAAAATGCTTCTTTATAAGCAGTTGAATTTTAATTATTTCATGCCATCTGTGATATGTAAGAGTAAAATATAAGAATCCTCTTTCTCAAGAAACTTAAGGTTCATAAATTGTACAATCCACAAGAGACACTCGTGATCTGGAGAGTAGGCATATTTTCCCAGGCTTCGTGTATACTGAACATTATTGGGGGAAGAAGAGAAGAGAGAAAATTGTTAGTTCTCTAGTTAATCTCACTATTTTTAGAAGCCAAAAAAATCATAGGATAGGATTAACATCATAAACTTGTTGAACTCTATCTGTTGCCCAGAGCAGTTATAATCCTCCGGCATGCAAAAAATATACATATCGGCCAACAGCTACTAAGCTCACTTCATGTGCCAGAAATGGGCCAAGCACTTCACACATTTAATAGTTCGACTGACTCTATTAAATGTGTGTTATCTCCGTGTCCCTGTAAGTCAACGGTGCTGCTGAGAGGCTGAAGGATTTGCCTAAAGCCACACGGCTATTACATGGCGCTCATCTAGCATAATCTGTATCAGCCACTTGAACGTTTACTGTGCTGTTGGAATAGAACACTGTCTCGCAAAGTCCATAGCTGACAAGAAATTGCCCTTCCTAGATGTGAATGATTGATGTTTATTTTCAATAGAAAAAAAGTAATCCTTACCGATTAAGATTCTATTTCTCCCTGCTTACCTCAGACGAATATCAGTAAAACAATAGAAGAATTCTTGGACTTAACACTTGGCATTTCCAGTATGGTTTATTAAAATTACTATTCCTTTTAATAGTCGCTACACTCCAGGGAAAAACCTTTTGAAAAGGATTCTTCAGTCCAGGCTTGAATTTTATCTCAATTTTTTTTTTTCCACAACACCAAAATACTTCCCAGGCAGCAAATCAAAGGCTGTTTTTTTCCACTTCACCAAATGCAAAGCAGTAGCATAAAAAGGTTGCAAAGCTCGCCAGAGTCGACCCCTTCCACCTAGAAGAGATGAAAAAGGCAACTCCTTTATCCTCACCCGGAAGTCTCCACCGCTTCCTGCCGCTCTGCGCGTTGGTGTCAGTATCTGGAAGCCAGTCGCGCCGAGCAGCCTGCGCCCCAGCGGCAGTGGGCGCTGTGCGCTCTGCCCGTCCGCGCCCGGCCCGTGCACCACGTGACCCTCGGGCAGCGCCCGGCAGCTGAGAGTCACCTCTGAGGGTGGCAGAGGTGACGAGAGTCACCTCTGAGGGTGGCAGAGGTGACTCAGAAGCGGGATGGAGGGAACTTGCTCCCTGGCGAGGAAACAACCCAGAGGCACCGAGTCCCGCGGGCACAGGTGACCACCCTCGGGGCGCTTCACTCGCCTGCCGAGCTTCCTGCTAGGTTTCCCTGGCCGCGCCGCGCCCCTGTCTCCTCGCAGCCACACGGCCCGGCTCTGTGGCTCTTAATCTGAGACAGATGGCATGTGTTTATTATTCGCGGTCCTGTTGTTATCAATGTCATAACAATTAAAGTTTGTTTTCTCTTGGACCCCAGACCTCCGCTACTCTCGTCCCAAATCACACTCCCTCTCGTTCCTGGGGTGTGCTTCTCCAGTCCCGTCCGTCAGGGTGCTCCGAAGGTCCCGCCCGGGTCCCACAGAGGAACGGCCTTCACCTGGGCGGCTGCCTGCCGGGGCCTCCGTCGGTCAGACACGGCCCTCACACGTTAGAGCATCTCTCTCTTCCACATTCTTCTTCTCAGTCCGTCATCAATACCTGCTTGTGGAGTTTTGTTTCTCAAACAGTAACTGTTGCTTCCTAGTATGGCTCTGTCTTCTGGCCCCTCTTTCAAGCTTGGCCCACACCTCAGTGACTCCGAACTGTGAGCACCTTCCTTTCTTTGCTTGAGGAGCCCGGCGCCCTTCCAGGATCTGCGGCCCACGCTCCGTCCTCTTCCCGCTCCAGGCAACGTGTTTAGGCCCAGTGTGTGACGACATCTCCACTCAAGGGCAGGGTGAGAAGCTGGAGGGCACCTGGCACGCCATGTCCGAGTGGGGCACACGAACCGCCCATGTGCGGCTCCTGGCTCCCTGGAGTCCTAGAACCCTCAACTCTGCGGAATGACACTCTTCTTCCCAAGACTGAAGCAGCTCTTCTGTCCTCTGTGGCCAGAGGCTCACACTGTAACGTGCCACCAATGTATCTCCTGTGCATTTTCCTTGCCATGGGCTCTCAGTCCTTGAACCAAGGGCCTTGGTATGCAGCCATTGAAACAAAGGAAAAATGCAGATGGTTGTTAGGGTAGTGCATAAAAAATCGATGCTGAAAACAAACTAATTTTTTTTTTTTTTTCTGAGACAGGGTCTCTCTTTGTAATTCAGGCTAGCCCTGAGCTCACTATGTAGCCCAGGCAAGCCTGGAACTCAGCAATCCTCTTGTCTCTGTCTCCCCAGTGCTGGGATGACAGGCATGAGCCACCACGTCCGGCACTGTGGTATGTGGTATTGATGGCTGGTGGGCGTGAGTCTCCACGCCCAGCATTGTATGTGGTTACCGGGGATCGATCCCAGGACCTTGTGCTTGTGAGGAAGGCACTGAAACCATTGAGCTAAATCTCTGGCCCGAGCTAAATCTCTGGCCCTAGCTAAATATTTTATGGATAAAGAGGAATATGTATTTTAAGTGTTTTACTAATTCTGATTTATAGAATTCTGCTGTTAATTTCCTGAATTAAGAAGTTTGTCTCACATCCATTCCAGTTCTAGGAAACCCTTTAACAGAATCTTTAATACGGTTTACCCACAATCTGTTTGGATATGACCTTTTAAGTTTTATTTCTTTGTCTCTAACTAGAGATAATTATTTTTATTTTTCAAATAATAAGTACCAACAGCCCATAAAAACCTCAGGGAATCACCTCCCCACCAAAATAAAAAAAATAAATCGAAAACTGAGGGCACTAATCAGGTTTTATAAATGTATATACACTTCTCAACTCTAAGGAGAAACAATGACTAAAGCAATAGTTTTGGAGAATATTCCATTGTATTCAAAAAGGCAAATTTTTTTTTTTTTTTTTTTTTTCTTTTTGGAGACAGGGTCTCGCTTTGTAGTTCAGGCTGGCCCTGAGCTCACTAGGGTGCCCAGGCAAGCCACCGCGAACTCAGCAATCCTCCCGTCTCTGCCTCCAGAGTGCTGGGATGACAGGCGTGAGCCACCGCGCCCAGCATTATATGTGGTTTCCGGGGATTGAACTCAGGTCCTTGCGCTTGCAAGGCAGGCACCGGAACCACTGAGCTAACCCTCCGGCCCTCAAAAAGGCAAATTTAATTGTATTTCAATAATTCTCTTTCATGTCCGTGGAAGCTTCTAAAACCGTATTACAGTAAACTGTGCTCATCTAATTTAAAATGCAATGTCGTTGACACACACTCATCTTGCAAAGGACAAAGGGAAAACCTCCAGGGGCCAGTGATTCCTTCAGCTGTTCCATTCAGTCGCTCCCGTGGGTGCTTAAGTCATTTTCTCTTTGCTGAGACTAAATAACTCACACAACTGCAAGGAGAGGTCAGTTTGGCTCGCTGTTTCAGGGAATCAGTCCATGGCCGGCCAACTCCAGGCAGAAACGCGCCATGGTTGGGCTCGGTGGAGGAAAACTGGTTGCTGGTGCAGCCAGGAAGAAGAGAAAGGAGGGAGGAGCCAGAGAGAAGACATTCTGACAAGCATCAGCTGTGCTCCTCAAACAGGAGGATTTCAGGAGACATTTCAGGTCTGAGCGTAATAGTGACAGACCCTTTCCCTGGATTTGGCTTTGCTAAGCTTAGGGTAATTGAGCCTACATTGAATATCTTGCCTTCTTAAAAGTCCTTTCATTACAGTTAGGTTGACATTGTGAATTCTGCACTTTGACTTATTTACGTCTAAAATAATGATATGACTTTCTTCTAATTATTCTCTTAACTTACATCGTATTGGAAACCCTATGGGTTAGGCATAGATGTACAGACGGCTCCACACACGGACGGAGCAGTTCTTCAGAGCACACCCTGGCCAAGCCCTCGCCCTGAGCCCTACCCCACTCTATATATACTGTTGTAGCTCCAATCAACATGAATGTATATATGCCTGCTTAATCAAAATGCAAGAAATCAGTTAAAATTTCCAGACTTAAATGTTAACACATTTAGCCACCCATATAATATGCTTTTTGTAAGCCTTCTTACGTAAAAAAAAAAAACTTAAAATACACACGTTGACATACTTTTTATTTCATACAATTCCCTGATAGTTTTTTTATCTCCCTAAGGATCCTTAAAAAGTCTATTTCTTTGATATGTACACACACATTTTTTGAGTTAATAAGAGGGTTCCTAAAATGGCACAGTGAGAAAATATATTTAAATTTCTCTTACTGAAAATGTTGATATAACTTAGAAAATCAAATTGTGCCAAAGCACAATAGAAAAAGATCTGATTACCTTTCAAAGAGTGTGTTTTGTTTCCTTCTGGGTCCGAAAATAACTGCTAGTTATTTGCTTCATTGTGTTATGGCCCCACGTGGAGGATAAATAACAGATTTAACTCATCACACTACAGCTAAATAGGATCTTTGTACAAAAATTCAAATACATTTAGCCCGTGGTGGTTAGGAACTCTCCTCCAGCACCAAAACATGAAGTCAAAATGTAAATAAAAGATCAAAGGCTTCGCACAGCTGGCCACGGTAGCCCCTCTGTTCACACCAGGCCTCTTGAACCAGTCAGCAAAACCATGGTTAATAGCTGTGCTGAGTGTCAGTGTCGCCCTAGGACCGGCCAAGTTTAGAGATAAAGGCAGGAAAATGGAGACGGCTATAAAGAAGAAAGGCTGAAAAAATCAGCACAAAATCCAGGAAACATTTGCCTCAAGTTAAAGAAAAATGATTTTTGGCTTTTAGACTTATTTCACTTTTAATTAGTTGGCTCATTTTGCAGACAATGTCTCTAAACTGTTTTTTTCTTTTTTAACTTGGTATGTATTTTGATCTTAAAACCACAGGACATTATCAAATAACCTTAAACAAGGTTACCTGACACACGGTACATCATCAATTCCTCCTTCAACCAGGCATGCAGTTCTAAGTCCCTTGCGAAGGGCCGAGTGAATTATGTCTGTCTTATGTAAAATTGTTTTGTGCATGAAGTCTTCATTCATGGCCACATTTCAGAGAACCGGGTGCTAGACACAAGTTGAACTCTTCCAGAATGGGATGATTATGCAAAACAAATACGATGGATCCCACAATCTGAGAAACAGGCCATTCTCCGCCTTCCTTGAAAAGGCCCTTGAAAGTCTGGCTATAATACATCTGGTGTTTGTTCTCCGGGGCTGGACGTAACTGGTAGACCACCAGTAATTTAAATTGTACCCTGTTCCAAGGCTATTTGACATGTGGTCCCTCTGGAAGGACTAATGCAAAAAACTGGCTCTAACCCTGGAAATAAGGTTACTATAGACTAACAGAAGGTTGTAATTAACTGATAGCAAGGAGGTTAACCTGCAAATGTCTTTCTCAAATATATACTAATCTCATTTGTAAGCCATTTTAGGCCGTCACAGAGAATGAAATAATAATGCTTATAATGTTTAGTTTTAAATCTGATTTCTTTTCTCTGAAAAGAAATATAAGAAGGAAATGTCACATTAAGTTAATAGTTAACAGTCTACCAAAGAACACACACAGTGAATTGATTTGATGTTTCAATTTTGTAGACAGATGATAGAGAGACACATCCACACAGACAGTCCTCAGAGGGCCAGACTTGAAGAAACAGAATTTTACACTTGCTCTTGAAGGGCTTCCTTGATCATTCTCCATTCTTATGATGTCCTCTTGGAGGAGGGAAAAGGAGTCATCAGAGTTCCACAAGATGAGCCGCCAAAGGCTGCATCCTTTAACTAGTTGAACACTTCATAGAATAGGGAGATTAAAACTCGGACTCCGAAGCACCTTCATGCGGTGTGCCATGTGACCTAGAAACTGGGTTTCCTGATTCAAAACCCACGACGTGTTTTTACAGTTCCATAATGTCTCTCATAAATCATTCTGCACATCTCTCTGAAACTGATAAAACATGGGCATTCTTAACTAGAGAGTTAAAATAGTAGCCCACAAAATTCTCTGACCAATGTTTTTAAATCTTTCACAAAATTGCTATTGTATACATTCTTTAGAGAGGAGAAGCAAGGACAATCAATTTTGTAATGAAAAAGAAATGTATTTATTTGCATTTCAAAATAATAACAGGTTTAGATGATGACGGATTTAATACTTTCTTGTAGTTTAAAGAACTACTTGGTTTCATTAGAACAAAGTGTGGAAATTAGAATGAGAAAGAGCAGGCTACAGGTGGTACTCTAGGCATCGTGGTCCTGCTCAGCGAGACCAGAACAAGGTCTAAGAAATCACCTCTGTTACTGAGAGAGCATATAGGACCACACACCAAGCTACTAAAGTTAAATAAAATGATTTAGGATTTGAACTTGACTTAGAGTGTTAATTTATATCACATAAAATAAAGCTATTAAAGATAAAATAGCAAGGATAAATAATCTGGAGAATGAAAAATGCATTGCTTGTTCCAGTTATTTTCATCTGTCCCCACATCCAACCCTATTTCCCAAAGCACAGGCTTTCTCAAATGACTTTCAGATCTTCTTTATCTTGACTCTTAAAGGTAGAAAAGTCATCTATCTTTGGGAAAATATAAATATAAAAAAGCAAACATAAGCCACATGATCAAATCCTGTTTTTTTTATATATATATATATATATATATATATATATATATATATATATATATATATATATACAATCTTTAAAATTTAATAATAAACTTGACTCTAAATCTGTGTCAATTGGGCCAAAGGGCAAATCTTTGACATGGGGAAGGGAACAGACAAGTGAAGGGTTTAAAGCTATCTCACTTACGTGACAACGCGTCACCTTCATGAATAAATGTGGCCTTTCCTGTAATTGATATCTTTAAAAGTAAAGACATTACACAGTTGTACCTCATAGTCATACGATTTTGACATATTTTTGACAAAGTACTATGATCAGAGGATTTATTTTAAGAGGTATCAAAAATAAGAAAACACACTAAATACAAACGGAAACAATAATCTTCAACTCTTCAGTATAAGCTACCAATGTCCAGAACTGGTTAAGGCTACCATGACTGTGAGGGTAGGGTCACCGTGCGTGGACAACACCAAGGGTGCACGAAGTTTTCTCTCCTACGACTGAAGAGAAGGTCTCTCCAAAGAAGTGACAAGTGGCAGGAAGCCCTGGAGAAGGGTCACCAGTGTGACTCCTGGATTCCAGCTTTGTGATCACACTGCTCTCCAAGACGTGGACGTGAACAGAGCTTGCGGAGGTGGGCTGGATCTCATGAATAACACGTTATGAAATGTCCAGAGCAGGACAGGAGCTTAAGGAATGATAACTCATGTGATGAATGCTGTTGGAGAGCAGAACGGCATAGCATGGGAGAAATTTCTCAGAGACAAGGAGTAGAAGACGTCAAGATTCTGCTGGGCCCATTTCAAACATCGACTTGGCAAGAAGAGCTCCTTTGTACGGTGCAGCATTTCTTTCACGCAGGTGCAAATCCATGATCTATGCACTTATAAATAAATCTGGATTTACACATGGCTGACTGTATAAAATGGTTTTTTTTCCCTCGGGGGATTTGTGATCATGGCTCTTATGCATAAAGAAAATGTAGCTGTAGAGAACCATTAATAATAGAAATCATGTCAGGAAAAGCTTAAAACATTTGAAAATAAAAATTTTAAAATATGCTCATGTGTATGGTCACTGTTTACTTTTTAAATAGCAATGCTGCTATTTAATCTACCTCAGTCATGAGTAAGTGGTTTAATACTATCCACTTTCTCTCAGTGACAAAAAGACACCATCTTCATCCTTAGTTACACTACCAGTTACCTAGACCAGTGGGTCTTTAGTTTTCCCATCATCTTATTGTACTTTTACCTTATTTACTTAAGACACATAGTCCTTCTTTCCAAAGACAGCTCACTCCCACTGCTGTGCCAGAGATGAAGCCTGAGATCGGCCCAGGCAGAAGCCCAGGCGGTGGCCTGAGTCCTCGTGTTGCCACTGAGCCCCTCACTGCACCCTGCCTGGCACACCGATGGCCTTGGTGCCCAGGCTGACGCTCATCTTTTCAAGAGTATTTTGATAGCAAGAAATATTCTCTTCATTGGTTCTTGTAGAATAAGTGCTGTATGCTTCTTCAGAATGTATCTCCTTTTCGGGTTATTAAAAAAGATAATTACCTCCTCCAGTTTACTTAGAAAATAGTTTAATGGGAGTAAGCTGCCGTTCTCCTGAAAGATAGTGTGGTGTAAACTACACAGTGTGAGTTTTAACCAGCAAAGTTTGGTTTAGTTCCATTTACTTTCTATCTTCACTTGAGCAAGTCATTGAATGACCCAGAGCTTTAGTATTCTAAAAACCACCATCAATATAATCACCTCCACCTACTTCAGCGGGTTACACTCGCTGTACCTCAAACACATCTGCTCTTCGTGAGTTCCTTCCTGCCTTCTGTTGTTCTCTTTGCTTGGTCTTCTACGTGCCTTGTGGGCATGATCGTCTTTTCAAATCTTTCTGAGCATATTCAAGAGATTTCCTGGTTTGTTTCTGTGCTCAGGGGAACATCCTTCGTGTGTGCCCAAACGTGTGTCCCTTTCCAGGAGGTTCTTGCCTTAACGTGCTGCTGTAGACAGTTTGAAATCTGTGTAATTTTTAAACAAGTGCACTGGTACAGTTTTTCACTGGACCGCACACATTGTATGGCTGTTCCTGGTCGAAGGTGCACTCGTGTCCTGGGCTAACTTTAGTTTATTCTTCCTATCACTTATCTTGTTCTCTGGTTTTGATGTTTCTTTTCTGAAACCCTAGCAGTCTCTGGTTGTCTCCCCGTTTCTTACATCTGTGCCAATAAAAAGGTGTCCTTGTTTTATCTGTGCACAGAGGCAGGGAAGCCTCCTCTCCCTATGGGGACTTAAAATTTATTTGTGAGACACTGTTTCCCCACAAAACACATTCTGAATTAAGTGTGACATTGATACAATCACCTTAACTTCAGGGTCACTCTGAAGAACAAATAAAAACAGACCCCTCTTTATTCTATCTTTCCGCACAAAGCAGAACACAGCTGTATTATTTTCCCCCAGGTAACCCATTTTTCTGTGATGATCTGCTCGTTATTTTATCATCAAATGCCTTGCCAAAGATTTCAAATGTTAAGCAATATGAGATGTTAAAATTGATTTGGAAGAAATATTTTTGAGTAGCTAAAACAAACAACTTCATAAATAAGGTGGTTCAGGCCCAGAAAATACTGACGAGATGGTAAGATATTTTAGCACTTGTCGTGGGCATGGGAAGGCTGGATCCTGTACACCCCACACATATGTGGACACCCCCTTCTGCAGATGGCTGGCGGTGGAGCAGATGCACTGAAGAGCCTCAGAGACACAGAAAGGCTGGGCGCGTAGGGAAAGTTATTAAAATAAAGTCACACTCTGTCTTATTTTTACCCATTTCATATTTAAAGTATTAGTATTTTCAAATTTGAAAAATATCTGAGAAATCCATTTTTCCCAATAATTCTTTGCTCCCAAATTTACAGTAATGCCCATTCTATGTCACAACAATCAAATTTAAAATTGTAGCAAAATAATATTACAGATAACATTGTATGTAATGAGGTTCTATGTGTTCTGTAATATACTTTACTTCTCTTTCAGTATATTTTTCCAAAATTAAATTATTTAATAAAATGTACTCTGTAAAAATGAAGATTTTTATCAGAGATCCTTTTTTCACTTGAGTGGTTTAAGTAGTCAGGGAACGTTCAAGATCATTTGTAAAGTTGTGTGAGGCAGATATGTAAGTACAGATGATGTATTTACCTTTAAAAATTCCTATTTACTTGTCTTATAGTTATAGGTGTGTGCGCTTGATTCATATATGTGAATATATAATTTTTTTCCCTAGGAGAAAGAAAACTAAGAGCAATCATCAAATTCTAATTGTCCCATGGACTTGAACCCAAAATAAGTTTCTAAGAATTATTCCTTTTTAAGAATCTAAGAATAGAAAGTAGTCAAAAGCACTGGTATACTGTAGATTTCCTGGCTCTGTGATTACTGTGACCCATAAGATGTTCTTATCATATATGAAGATAGTATAGAAAACATTTATGATCTGGAGTTACAAATGTTTATTCAACTGATAACGTTCTGATATCTGGCTATAATGTGAGCTTGAACAGTTCCATGGACACCAACAATTCTGCTTGTTTTGAAAATAAGATTATATTTAAAAATATACAATTGACTTCTTACATCTAGGGAATGTGTGAGATTATCAGAGATCTGGGCATGTATGAGAAGAGGTCTTGCCCTTAATGTCTCATTATCAGAATTTTTATAAAACTATTGGCAAGAGATTTCTTATTTTTCTTTCAAAATATAATCATAGTAAAATTTAAATTAAATTCCTCTATATAGATCAACAGGTACATTTATCAAAATATTCAGAGTTAGCAACTTTAAATATTTTTAAAGCTTCTTATTTTTCTTGAAAACACTGAAATTCATCTGTAGTTTCATTTATTGAGCTTTTAATATGAACTGAATACCAGAGACGGTTTTTAGCACGTATTTGCAACAGCCACTTGACTGCACCCTATGTAAAGAGGAGGCTCGGTCTTCAAGTGAAAACAGTGAAAACTGAGAGCCTCTGTTCCAGCACGGCCACCGGGTCCCCACAGGAACGAGACCGAGTGAGGCTCCAGTCTCGCTTCTTTCCCTGGCCACTGGGGTGATCGCAACAGCTTTTAACGGAAATCATGATTATAGATGAGTGTCTTGCCACCGTAGGGGCTGGTGAGGACCACAGATGCAAAACTCGGCACATCCTGAGCCCTCAGTCACCATCACACAAGGCACCGGCAAGTCCGCTGCCTCTGCTTCCCGGACAGGGGTCCCGCCTCGGCCGACTGTCCGGCCAGCGCGGGCCTCCCGCTGTGACCCGCACACACTTCCCCTTGGGGCCGCCACAGCCCTCTGCCTGCCAGGCAAATCCACGTGCCTGCCTTCCCACTGGGGCCGCCCCTTGGGTGCCGCCGCTGTGCCCTGCCTTCTGCAGCCCGGGCTCCTGCGTTCCCAGCCCTCCAGCTCTGTGGAGGCTCTTCAGGCTGAGATCCGCAGATGGGGAGCCATCTTCACCAAGGCCCCGTGCTCTGCCCTCCCGGGGCGGGCTGTGCTCCCTCTCCCTCCCGGGGCCTCGGACCCTCCCTCATCTGCTCTCTGGCCCGCTGGCCAGGGTGAGCAGGACTGGCTGAGATTCCCAGTGAGACACAGAGTTTTGTTTGCTTCTGCTCCCTGCTGTCCGAAGCGATGGTCTGATCCCCTGACATGCGTGTCACCGTGCCACGCTCGCACTCACCGGGACGGCAGGGAACAGGCCGAGGGCAGGGCCAGCCCCTGGGAGGCGGCCAGCCGCCCGGTGACCACGGCTCGGGCACCAGCCGTTTCCTCCACTTACCCTCAGATTCTGTGAGCTCCCTTCTTTCTTTCCAACATGTCTGCTCAAGTTACCCTGAGGCGCTCTGTTGTGCAAAACTGAAGCTCACGCAGCCGCCCCTCAAGCGCCACGGGCCCTGGCCCGGGAATTGCTGTGCTGGAGCGCGCGGCCCTGGGCTCCACCGCCTTTCCCGCTACAACGGCTTCCGCTCCCCTTGCTGGCTTAGCTAGTTGAAATCTAGTGCTAGATTTGCTCCTGAGCGCAGTAGCTGACTTTAACCTAAGATAGGGAAGGAAAAACAATACCTTCTTTTTCTCAAATTGATACCTCTTGCCCTTTATCAAGATTTTTACTCCATTATACATTTATAATACATTGCTCTTTTATGCAGAAATAGATAAATTAAAAAGAACAAAAACTAAAAAAAAAAAAATAACAGGTCAGAGATAAAGACGGAACATTTTTATTTCATACCGTGAACTTTTTCTCACATTTCTACTGATTCTGCTGCTCACCAGCACAGATTCCAAGAATTAGCTGTGAAGACGTGTTTTCCTTCACTATAATAAATTAGTTATATATTATAAATACAAAACTTGAATATCAGTAGGTCAGATCATCATGAACATTTGCACACACCCCCCCCCGATATTTAGTGTCACTGGACCCTTTTCTTTCGATTTAAACTCGTCAGTGACACTCACGGATGATTAACGACCCCCTGGCTCGTGCTGGCGTGTAACATGAAAGTCACCGCAGTGCCTTTCCCCTGGAGAGCAATTATTCCGTGGAACAATATCCCTACCTGGTGTACTGAAGCCCCAAAGGCCGGCTGTTAAACTTGCAGTTGTAATTTGTGAAAAAGTCCAGAATGCCAAGTTTTGAACTGCTGGGGATTTTACGCACAGTTTCATTTTACTAGAAACAACTTTTTCATTTCTGTCTTTGCTTGAAACATTTTAAGTAAGTCTCAGAAAAGGCCACACACCTGAGCTTGGTGTTTTCCTTTTGAGATACAAAGACCCACAGTTGGAAATTACTTACCGTACAGCTTTTTTTTTTGGTTTGTCAGATTATTGCTGACGCGAGGATGAGAGTGAGGCCTGCGCGTGTCCTCAGCTGGGGAGTTTCTGTGGGAAGACACAGGAGGGTGCAGCCCCAGGTTCTGAGTGGAAAGACAGCAATTGTGCCTCCTAATTCTGCTGTAAATCTATAGCCCTTGAAGTGCTTTCTAGTCCAGACGCCCCTCACCTGCACAGCATCAGCAAAGCCAAAGCCTCCAAGGTGTGAAGACGAAAGAAGCCAGTGGCCTCCTTTCAACGCTTGAGAAAGACAGAGACCTGCTTCCCTCTCCCTGATGTAAAACTACTAATCGCACCTCTTCGGTGAATCTGTCAATTGGTGCCGTATCCACGTGGGTGCCTTCATCCACCGGGCACTGTTCGAGGAGAAAGCGATGCTTCTGTTGCACAAAAAGCCTTCCTGCGGTTTCGGGAGGATGAACCGGGCCATCCCAGCGCGGGACGAGGGCACATGATGCCGGGAGGACTCACATGACCGCGGCAGACAGAAGCCATCTGCGCGCGCTTCCCTAGAGGGCACGGAGGGGCCGCGGTTTTGAGATGAGTGTCTGGTTGGAGGCTGAGCACAGAGAAAAGAGGAAGAAAGGCGGGGAGAAAGTTCAAAGCGAACTTTTGAAGCAGAAACGCAGTGAGTCACGCAGGAGAGAGGGTGGAAGCGGCTCTGAGCGCTGGGGGACCCGGACACCCAGAAACAGGCTCTGGTTCGGCTGGTCTGGGGCTGCGGCGGAGCAAGGGCTGTGGGTGGGCCGCAGGGATGGACGGACAGAGGCGGAGCGGTGGGGAGCCGCCTCCCCCTCTGCAGTCCCGGCCCGGGCTGGAAGAACACGGGCACCTGCGAGGGACACGAGCTGGCAGTGCCAGGCGCGGAGCTGAGCGTGGCGGGCGCCACGGCCTGGGCAGCGCGCAGGGGCCTCGGGGGCCGCGCGAGCTTCCAGGGCACACGCGTGTGTCACGGATGTGGATGTGTGTTCCAGGCCCAGAGCGCGTGGGCGGAATTCAGGGAGAAGTGTCCTGGGTGGCAAGACCCTAAACTGATTTCAGTTTTGCCAAAGTTGGAATTAAAATGCCATATTTAGAAATTTTTCATTTTCAAATTTAATATCTACAAAGAAGGAATAATAACCTTGTCTGTACACAACTCAAAGGACAGCATCTAAACCTTTTATCATAATTATGCCACATGTATTAGATACATATTTACTATTATTTTAAATATGTTTATACATGTACATATATTCGTGTGTATAAATACAATTATATATTTACATAAGTATATAATATAAACATATACTTCATGTTGTGTATATACGCTCTGGTTAGCGGATCCGTGAGTCAGTGAGAACACAGGTCTCTGTGCTCGTTCCCTGCGCTGTCTCGTGTGACATGAAGACGCGTGTGTCACTCTCGGGGGCACAAACCGCTAGGGTTACAAGTCGGACCCCGGCTGGGCAATGTAGTGACCTAACAAGGCCATTTTGGAATTTAAAAAGTAGAGTGTAGCTCAGTGTGAAGGGCTCCTGTTCAACCCCCAGACCCCAGACCCTTCCCCCGTCTCTTTCTCTTTCTCCCTGTGTCTCTCTCCCTGTCTCTCTTGATCTCTCTCTGTTTCCCTCTCTGTCTCCCTCTCTGTCTCTCTGTCTGTCTCTCTGTCTCTGTCTCTCTGTCACACACACACACACACACACACACAGAGTGAGGCGCATCAGCCTCATTCCCAGCCCTGAGGCCCCACTGCCTGCAGGTCTCTTATTCGGCTGAGTCTGGCCCGTTCGCTCTACCTCGCCCTCCTCTTCTCCTGCTTTTCTCATCCTGGAGGCCTCGGGCAGCCATGAAGTGAAGGTCTTGTGGATGGATGTGTGACCCGGCTGTGTGAGGGCGGGGGAGGGGTGCGGGGGGCTCTGGGCCCAGACAAAATCAGGCCATCGGCGGCAGCAGCACAGAGGAAGTGGGGTGGAGAGCGAAGGAAGAGGTGAGGAAGAAAGCCAGGGAAAGTGAATGTGGGGAAGGGAAGGGAAGGGCGAGGGCATGTCCTTTGCTGCCCTCTGCCTACTTTCTCGCTCCGCCCTCTTTCTGTCTCCCTCCTGCTCCTCAGCCCAGTACGGGGACTGAATCCAGGGCCCTCTACCTGTGTCCAGCTCTTGCCGGATGGGGCTTCAGGTCTGCAGCACTGAAGGTGATGCCGGGGGCCACGGAGGGGGACTGGCCTTTCTTAGCATCACCTATCGCCGT
The DNA here is from genome assembly GCA_004025085.1 of Thryonomys swinderianus. Lineage (NCBI taxonomy): Eukaryota > Metazoa > Chordata > Mammalia > Rodentia > Thryonomyidae > Thryonomys > Thryonomys swinderianus. The sequence continues at coordinate 28,282 of PVIC010009091.1, read as the reverse complement.
GTAGCGGGACACAGGAGAAGGGAAAATAAGAAGCCAAGAGGGTAGGGAGCTTTGCGCCCACATGATCTTAATGGGCGCCAAAGGCAATTATCAGAACATAAACTGATATCAAAGAAAATTTGAGAATGGTATTGTCCATTTCCTCTCTTTCCTCTAAATTGGTGTATTTTATAGATTCTTCAGCACTTTAAGCTATTTTCTATTTTCAAACCATTCTGTGCATAATATATTGGTTGCACATTTTTAAACTTGAAGCTTGATCCAACCACTACATTGTCTATTCCCTTGATTTTTAAAAGTTAAATATTTCAAATCTTTTGTGTGATTCTGTATAAAATAAAATGTTGAACCAAAATAGAAAAATAAAAATGCATTCTTGTCCCAACTCTGTCACAATGGTCAATCCTGTTTATTTTGGTCTTTATGTCACTTCTGAAATTTAGTTGCCCCAATGTGATTTGGGGGAGACAGTGTTTCTCTGACCAGACTCTTGTGACCATTTAAGTACATAATGTCCTTGGAGACATGTTAACTCTTAGTGCTGGATAATGGCTTTATCTTGTATTACATTTAGTGAAATAATCACAAATGTTTTGGGATATGGATCATCTCCAACACTAGACCAGGTAATGAGATTAGAGTATCAAGCCATGTAATGAGTTAAATATCCTAAATTCAGAAAATTCTGATTTTGTTAAGATATTGCAAAATATTTTTGAATTTGGGAGAAGATATTTGAAGATAAATTCTAGCTGAATAAATAAACAGTTATCTAAGCCTCCCACAAGTGGACACTGGTATTCTTGTACGATACACCAGGGAAGCCTCACCCTGCCCTGGGGCACTGTCCCTGTCCAGAGCAGAACTTTCCTTTCTGAGTTGCCACCTCTTGTGTACTGCAGCAGCAATACACGTGTTTTCATTGGGAAGGTCAAGTGAATAGATATGCAGGGAAGGACTCTGGCACCAACTCTGGCAGGTTTAAGAAAACAACTTGATAATTTAAATATTAAATGTTATAAGAAACTCAAACATTTTTAATAAGTTTAAATTTACTTTATGTTGATTATTAGCACCGAACATTTTAATAATAGAAAATTTAAAACTGCAATTTATTACAAAAATATTTCAACACACCAGAAAATGTTTGAAAGCTTTATACCCTACATGCTTTTGTTCATTTCTCTGTTGTCTCTCCACACAGGAATGAATACAACTGGGTACTAGGTTAATTTTATTCACAGAAAATATGTAAATTTCATTTATATTTAATTAAAACTTAAACAATGGACCAATAATTGAGCATATTTATATATGTGTATCTTCTGCTTTAAGAAATTTTACTTCAATTTTGCTAAATTAAGACATGTTTTTACAATTTCTATAGCTAAAGAACAAGAAGATTAATTACAGATTTAGTCATCTGAATGTTATTAATATTTCTCCCTTTTCATTCCTCTCCTGAAAGAAACAAACTTTGGTTTTGCCTTATGATCACTATCTGAAAACATTGCACAAAGTATTCACAAACATTCAACTACATTCTCTCCCTTCCAACATCTTAGCAGCAAAGTTTAGATTTCCTCTGTTCCAGAGTTTTCCATATGGAACTCTCTTTATAAAGCATGAACTGCAGTGGCTTGGTTTTACTATGTTTAAAAGCGGCGCAGAAGTCCAAACACTCCTCCTTTACTTACCAAGTTAACTTCCTGTGACTAGGCCATGAAAAGATTGGTCGCCAATTGGGGAACTCAATATAGAGTGTACATTATAATGTTCAGAACACACAAGTGGTCAGAGAAAGTGCCAATTTAATGACTTTCTTTAATTTGCATGACTTTTCTGTGCAGTACCGTAAGGCAAAATGGAAAAAGAAAACTTCAGTGAAAATCAGTGTGGCATAAACGAAGTACATTGTACAAGAGACTTTGAGGCCCTACAAACAAGATGTACAGAACTGTACCAAAAAAAAGATGGATTTTAAATCTGAGAGTGGGTCCTAAGTCCCCACAGTGCACCCCAGTCCTGAATCCACAAGTCCTTACAGGTGGGTCGTCAAGCAGGGACTGTGCCACACAAACGCTGGGGGAGGCCCTTCCTCCACTGCTCACCGTACTTCCGGGTAAAGTCCTCGGGCTTCCGGGGCCTTTCGCCCACACAGGGCGAGCAAGGCCTTGCAGCAACACGGACCCTTCAGAAGCGATGGGAAGGGAAGCTCCAGGAAGAGCTTGGTGCCCTGGACCAGGGACGCTCGGCTGTGCACCCCGAGGGCAGCGCATGGCTACAGCAGGGACACCGCACCCACCAGCTCCTGACGGCCCGTCTTCCTCAGAGCTGGAACTCGCGCACTGCTCTGCGAGGCCCCTGTGTGTTTTCCTCTCCTGAAAACACGAAACGAGGCCCGCGTGAAGGTAAAACAGGTTAGAGTTGGACTGATTTTCTCGTGAGGACCAGAGAGAAGCGGGAACCGGGTTCGCTGTCCACACTGGCTGCAGAGGGACCGGCAGCGGCTCCCATTCCTGTCCGCTGGTTTGTAGCAAGCGCACCCGGCCCCTCCGAGGACAGCGCGCATCCGAGGGAAAGGCACCCTCTGCGATCCTTCCCGAAGCGCGTGACGCGGGGCCTTAGAGAGAGCTCCGGGAGAAAGGAGGCTGAAGGAGCCCAGCTCGAGCGCCTCCGCCGTGCCGCCCGGGGACGGCTGGCTGCCTGCCACCAGGCACCTTCGAAGCTGCAAAGAGGAGTCCTTCTTCACGATTTAAAAATAGCTTCATCTAGAATTGGCATGAGCCAAGACAGGACTGAGCCTGACTCCCGCGGAAAGGATCTCTGGGTGGGGAAGTGCGGCTTCGTGGGCTGGCGCATCAGAAATACTAAAGTTAATTTAGGGAACTGAGCACGAGCTGATGACACAGATCTATTTACAACGCCATAACCCTGACATTTTGGCATTTTCTGAAGCTGGCTCTGCCGTGTAGAGAAGTGTGTGGTTTTAACTAAAGCCAGAGCGATGGCCCATTCCAGAGCAGAAGAGCAGCAAGTGGCACTGTCCTCAGGACACCCTGGGTCTCTTGGGGTCCCTGGCGAAAGTCCCTGTGACACTGGCTTGTGCTGTCTGAGCTCACGCACCAGCCTCTCTGGGTCAAGTGACCCACGCAGGGATTGCTTGCTGACGCAGCAGGATTATTTTTAAGTATTATTTAATGGTCCTGAGTCCTTTGTAGTGCAAAAAGAAGAGAAGTGAGTTGAAGCACTTTTTGTCATGAGCGAGTCAACGCCTATCTGCAGGCTCGGATCAGATCACCTATATCTACAGAGCAAAGTGCCATAGAGCCGGTGGCTGCGGCTCAGACAAAGGTGACTTTCAGCAAATGCTACAAATCTATGCAAGAGTCTGGTCTTCTGAAGTTTTGTGCAGGAAACCTACTTCTGAGTGAGGGGACCGGCACCCCCTACTCTGACACGTGATAGTGACTAGCGCCGACTGAAAGAAGAACCTGCCCAAATACACACAGGCCACAGAGTTCTCACAGCCAGCACTACAGGACTTTGGGATGAGCAGGATGGCAATCCAACATGTGCCAGTTTGGTGACTTCCAAGCATCTTCCTAATTCTAGATGTCCTCAGAGAGCTTCTGATTTTCACAGTGGAGAAGCGCAGAAAGCTTATTTTATCAATACACCAGAAGCGATGCGACACACATGTATTAGTTGAGCTCAAAGTAAACTCTCAGTAAGCCAAAAGAACAATTACCAATTTATTTAAAGATGTAGCTGCAGGGGAGACTGAAAATACTGCCGTGTGATGAGCTCATTGTTTTTCGTCGGGTATTTGTGGGGGTCTAGGCCATAACTTAACATCACGAGCATAGCATCAAATGAGCAAGATGCCCACCGTGTGCGTGCGTCTTGGGGAGCTGATTGGCATCGCCCATTGTCTAGCGCTGCCTGCGGATTCTGAGTGGTCCCCAGGAATTCGCGTTTTAAAAGCACCCAAACAAACCGTTGACACCGGTGTTTATAGCTATGTGTTCCCGCAGGCTCACACGCCCAGAGTTCAGACTTCCGGAGGTCACTGAACCGTGTGGGGTACAGCGGGTTTGCCGTGGGGCAGGCCTGGTCAGAAGAGAAGGGGCGCCGCGGTGGGGCTGGGAGGGTCCCTCCCCCACTCCCTCCGAGGGCTGCTGCTGTGCGCCCTGCCACGCTCCCCGTGCTGCCTGCTTTGGAACAAGCTGACTGTGTGCTGAGATCTCTGCAGGCGATCAACCAAATCTTTCCTCCTTTGAATTGTAGATGTTGGCGGTTGTGTCCGAGCATCCAAGAAAACCATGAAGACAGGTGTCATACCAGGAGCAGGGTCTTCCGTCTTTCACTTAGAGCTGACACATCAGTCATGTAAATGCACCCAAAAATGCGCCCTGCTAACTAGCCAGGAGCTGCCTCACCCTTTCGAGGAGACGCCACGTTTAACTGCCACAGTCCAGCACTTGTCAGCTTCCCAACCAGGCCGACTTCCGTAGACCCTGCTTAGGTGCTAAATAAAATAGCCAGGTCAGAGTTACTCTAAAGATGATATAACTGTTGTGCGTACAAACAGAAATTGACTAATTCCCTTTAGAATAGAAGATACAATTCCTTATAGGCAATGCTTACACTTTTTCTACCATTTCATAGCATAAATCTTGTAGATTTAACAACTTAAGAGCTAACAATGAGCTTATCTATATATATTACAAAAACAAAACAAAGACATATACTCACCTGTACAAGTGTATTAACACAATAAGAAAGAAAAAAATTTGCAATCTTTATTTCTGCAACTGGTCATGAACACATACCCTATATTTATAATTACCCATTTTCTGTTCCTCTGCTCTTCTTTAAGCACCATAACAAGTCTCAGTTTGTTACCTGGTGAACTGACACCTGAAGTTTTGGGGCCATTTGTTATTCTCTCTGGGTTGTAGCTTCCCGCTGACTTTGATAGCAGAGCATGAGAATACCGGGAGGTGCCCCAAAGGATTTCTGAACTCCAGATACATTCCCCCTGTCCTCTGTTGTGGAGTAATCTGGCCTTTTCCTCCTGGGAGTATGTATCTGTTATCCCTCCCAACAACACAAGTCTGTTCTAGTTTGCTTACTCAGGACATGAAGAGCTCAGAATAACTAGGGGAAGTCTTTCTTTCAGTTCAGTAAAACCACTGTTATATGTCCTGGAATTAGCTTCTCCTGTCTGGAATTAGGACTTTTAGACCTATGCTTACATCATAAGATTGTGGAAACAGGAAGCAAAAATTTTTCAAGAGAATCGCTAGCGGTTCTGGTGAGTAGTAGTATTCCCGTTTCTACCTCTTGATTCCCAGACTCCTGTATCACCATAATCTTTCTTCGCCAGGTGGTGACTCTCACTGCTGCTGCTCTGTCAGACGTGCTTTCCTCGCTGGAGCAGAAGAACATGCTTCCTGGTAGCTGGTATGCAGCGGCTGACTTGAAGAGTGCCTCCTTTTCTATCCCTGTCCAGCGAGACAACCAGAATCACTGAGGAACGGTGGTGAAGGCAAATCTTCACAGTGGGGAGTTCACTCCTAAAAGCAGTCTGTGAAGCACTGAGAGTGAAGTGGAAAGCAGAACGGAGGCCCCAGGAAGTTGGAGAAGATGGAACATGGAATTCTGTGGAAGCTGTAAGGACCCAGCAAAGTCAGCTCAAGAGAGTCCCAGGTGGGTACAACCTCCAGCACTGTCACAGGGGTGGGAAGCCAGGCGCTCTGGGGTTCGCATCTTTCCAAAACTTATCCAAGTGAGTGCTGGACACAAAACTACAACGTTCAATAGTCGTCCCACTGATTAACTCTTGCTTTGGCCTCATTGGTTTCTCTCCTGCTGTTTCTCCACTTTGGAAAGGGAGTGTTTGCCTGGCCACGCTATGTTGTCAAGGCTTAATTTCATTTTGGTATTACAGAGACTCACAGTTAAGAGGTTCCCTCAAACCTCAGAGATGTTGGACTTGGCCTTTTCAGGAATCACTAAGACTATGGCAACTCTTAGAAGTGGACAAAATGTATTTGCGTGAAAGGATTCACTTGTGTCCTTGGGAGGGCAGGGTAGAATGTTATTATTTATATCTAGATGCCCATGATAGTTCATACCTGTGAACAAAAGTTTCAGAAATTTAACAGTACAGTTATTTACTTGTGAAATAAAATAATTTAACATAATTTAACATGTTGGATTATCTTCCCACATTTTCTTTTAGTAATAAGTCCAACTATGAAAGTAATATCACTAATGCTAAAATTCTATCAAGTGATCACCTCTCAATTTTGCCAAACGCACCCTGATACTTGTCAAATTTTAAAATTAAAGAAAAACATTTTCATTCTTCCTCCTAATTTTGCACTTAATTTTTCTCCAATTTGATTAAAAAATAGTTCAGCTCTTACTTGCTCAAAAATTACTGATTATTAACTTTCAAAGGTACTTTGTCATGAAATGAACTTACATCTCCATCAGTTTTGAAGGGTGGTTTTGTAGGGTGCATATCTTAAGGTTGAAGTTACTTTCTTTTTAGAGCTTGAAACATTTCATTCCAAGCTCTTCTTGCTTTAAGATTTGTATGAAGAAGTCTGCTATAATTCTAATAGATTTACATTTATTACTGATTTGCACTTTTCTCTAATACAATTTAAGGTTGCATCCTTGACTTAGACTTCTAGAATTTTGACTCTGAGGTATCACAGAGAAATTCTTTTCTAATCATGGCTATTTGAGGTTCCATTCCTTCACTGATCTGTGTGTTAAATTATTTCCTGTACATGCAACATTTTCTGCTATGAATTCTATGAACAGATTAGTTATGTCATTTGTGCTGCATTCTGATTTTTCACTCATTCCGAATAATTTTACATTAGTTATCTTTGCATCACTTAGCAGCTGTTTGGTTTATTTTCTGTGTCTGTTGTCTTGCAAGTGTCCTGAGTTTGCAGTCACCTGCATCAGCCATTTTGTGATAAGAGTTTTGACATTCTCAGCACTATGCTCACTTCTGCTGCCTAAATATTCAGTATAGTTTTTTTGCCTCTGGATTTCTGTTTGGTACTTTTCTCTCTGCTAAACTGGTTGTTTTTGTTATGTATCATTTTGTTTAGCTCAGCTAGTATTCTTTGCATGTCTTGTGTATACTCACTGGTTTATCAAGTCCATTATCTATTTAGTATTATTTGAACTCACTGGGCTCTTTATTAACCCGGTTTTTGTCTTCTCTATTATCACTATGAATAATGTAGCTATTTGCTTTTGATTTTTCTCCACCCCTGTTGCATAGATCAGTGTGGGGAGAGTTGGGAGTTTTGTAAATCATTTCCCTGCCTGTGTTCTATGTGTATTTGTGAGGCGCACACTGACAGTTGAGAGTTGATACAGTAGAAAGACTATGCTGCTGTTATGGATATACATATATATGTGGGTAGGTAGATAGATGGATAGATAGATGATAGATATTTCTTTAGTAAGTGTTTACTCCTCAGGGATGTACCTGCCATGACCAGCTGTAGACTTCGGCTTCCTTTGCAAGACCTGACCACCTGAGATCGTCTGGGACTGTGAGGGTGCAGGGCCAGTAGCGAAGCAGCCAGTTCTCCAGAAACTAGCCACAATCAGGGTAATAACACAAAGACAAACAAGATCCTGGTGTATAGTAAAAACCAATCACTAGCAAAGACTATGCCATGACTGGCAAGGCAAAGAACTCAGTAATAATAACAGATTCAAAAATGAACAGGACATTGGACATAGTAAGAATCAGTGAAAGCTACCACTGTGCCACCCTTGATGGTAGAAACTCAACCTGTAATAACAGACACAATGACAAAGCACATACTGATATATAGTAAATGTCAACTGAATGTAACTACTGTGCTGCCATTAGCAAGACAAAAGAATTCAACCATAATAGTAGAGACAGCTAAATATCTAAGGATTACTAAGGCTTAAGAGTATTACTAGTAAGTGGAGGGGAGAAGGAGAGGAAATGAAAGAAGTGAAATTTTATAAATAAAGAAAATGAGGGTGAGAAGGGAGGAAAGACGTGAGATAAACCATCCAATTAAAGAGTAAAGGAAAATTAACAGAATTAGATAAAAGTAACAAAAGTGAGTGAATAGGAAAAAGAATGGAAAAGCAGAGAACAAAAAGAATAACAAAAAGAAAAATTAAAGAAGAAAAATACCCAAACAGAGAAGGAGACAAAATGAAAGGAGCTAAGAAATTTCCTGCACGTGACTGAGCAGCTTGCGTCCACGCTCCACAGTGCTAGAGTCCACCAGGTACGGGGCCGGGACTCAGAGGCACTTACCAGGTCCCGTTTCGTTTCCACCCCTGTTTTGTGGAATCTCTTTCACAGCTGATTAGAAGAAGCTTTCTGTAAATTGACAAACTTAGATCCATCCTCCAAGGAGGGACAGGCACTAATGGAACAAGATTTCATTAGTCAATCAGCTCCAGATATTTGGCACAAATTATAAGAACTTCAGATGGCTTCTTGGACGCTTTTGGTCCAAGCCTTTTCTCTGTCCAGCAATCAGGATCTGGAAGGGGGAAGCAGGACAGAAACCAACAGCAGTAACAGGCCAGAATATGATCATCGCAACTGCCAGTGCCTTGGGCACGTTGAAGCCATCCAAGGGAAAACCCCAGTCCATCCAGGAAAGAATTCTTGGTCTCAGTGCAAGAAAACTGCACGAGGCACCTGACTGTACTCTCTCTGTGCCACCGCCAAGGGCCTGCTTCGTGTGCCAGACAGCTGGCATGTCTGATCCATGTTTCTGGAGACCAGCTGCCCCCATGCCCAGAATGTGCTCCAACCAGCAAAAACCCTCACTTCCCACTCTGCTGAAGAGCACTGAAAGGTGCGAGGCAACCTGTGGTGCCTCTGTCTGTGGCTGTCCGCACTGCCCTTGCGGGGCCCTAGGTGATCTTGGGCATCATGGGTAAGTGAATTCAATTCTGTATAAACACAGGGGCAGCTTACTCTGTTTTAATTTCCTTCTCTGGAAAACCTTCCTACAGATGTGTATCTATAGTTGAGTTGAAAAAAACCCTCATTAGAGCTTTACTCCTGCTTTGACATGTTCATGCATTTCTTTTTCTTTTCTTTTCTTTTTTTAGGTACTGGGGATTGAACTCAGGCCCTTGTGCATCCAAGGCTGGCACAGAACCACTTGAGCTAAATCCCCAGCCCCTGTCCATGCATTTCTAATTGCCCCACAGTGTCCTACTCCCTTACTAGAAAGAGTTACTCTTAAAAATTTGGGGGGGTGGGTTTTCTCTAATTTCAGCAAAGGCCAAAATGAATTCTATTCTGTGAGACTACACCAGACCTCCTTGAATTAATTGCTTGCCTGCAGGTGGATTCTGTTGCTTGGTGCGTGGGCAAATTCAGCAAGACTAGTAGGTGTAAAGCCAAATGACCCAGCCAGTCTCCCGACTGAAAGCAGTATTTTATCAAGGAAGCAGTGCGTGAGGCCTCTAGCCTTTCACAAAGGTGTTTCTAAAATGTCTCCTTGTAGATTTAGCTCAGTGGTTCTGGCGCCTGCCTCGCAAGCGCAAGGCCCTGAGTTCAATCCCCAGTAACCACATACAATGCTGGGCGTGGTGACTCACGCCCACCAGCCCTCAATACCACATACCACAGTGCCAAGCGTGATGGCTCACACCTGTCATCCCAGCACTCGGAGGCAGAGGCAGGAGGATTGCTGAGTTCGAGGCTTGCCTGGGCTACATAGTGAGCTGAGGGCCAGCCTGAACTACAAAGCGAGACCCTGTCTCAAAAAAAAAAAAAAAAATGTCTCCTTGTGACACATTCCCCCTGTGGTAAGAGTTCTGAGAAAATATTATGTGGTACAAGAGCCCCTGCTTCTCTAAGGGGGCTGTAGTTCCAACCCACCCTTTAGTGGCAGATCAATAAGTAATCCTCTCTCAAATTCCAGGAAATGCAAATTAGTTGTCTGTCTTGTTTCTCAAGGATCTTTCTTTTCTATTCTCCTCTACCCAAATTCCCAATTCCTGCTTGCGTTTGAATAGAAAAACCCCATCTCAGAAAAAGAACAACAATGCACGTGAACAGGCTTCCCAGAGGGCTTTCATGATACCTCGGCCATTTTGAGGTCTTAAGGAATCCAGAGCCTAAACAGGGGACTGTCTTGCGCGATGTACATGATACGCTAATCTTCAGCCCAGCTTGGGAATCGTCCAGCCATACCCCTATGTAAACTCTCAATTTTCTAGCTAAAAAAAACGAATGTGAATTCTCAAAGGCATTCCAGTCAGGAGTCCAATATTTGGGATACGTTCTTACACCTGGGAAATGACAAGTGTCTGGGAACTGCATCTGGGCTGTCTGCCATCTTGGGCCCCGGCCACCATCCAACACTCTCATTCTTTCTCGGGACTGGCAGCTCCTGCTGAATTTGGATACCCAATTTTGAACAGAGGCAAAGCCTCTACACTCTACACGAGACTGTCAGAGTAAGACCCCTTAAATGGACTAAAATGACACACAATGCTTTTCAAGAAATAACATATCTCTCTGCTCAGGATGTAGCACTAGGAATATCCGACTGAAGAAAGCCCTTCTTCTGTACATTTCAGCAGAGAGAGGGATGGATCTGGGTGTCTCAACCCAAAATCTAGGACAAGAACTCTGCCCAGTGACATACTTTCCAAAAAGTTATGTGAGAGGCTGCTGGGTGAGCACTCTCTGATGGTGGTCGTGTTTGCAAGTATCCTAACCAAAGAAGTCACAAAATCTACTTTGAAACAAAAGCTACCAGAACTCTTGAGGCCCGCTCAGGGGTATTCTTCAGACAGAAGATCGCTCCTGGTTGACAAGAGGATGATTTACCAAATACAAGGCTGTGCTTCCAGACATCCTGAAGTGTACCATAAATACACGTGCAGCTCTTAATCCTGCCTCCCTGACTCCTACAGGAATGGAGGTTAGCCAGTTTCATGAACTGGTGATTTCTCAGAACTGTATATCAGGCAGGACAGCAGTGAGCCCAGGAGGAATGGTTTACTGATGAGGCAGTTCCATCTAAGAGAGATATCAAAAGGCAGGTTGTAATGCCGGACGTGGTGGCTCACACCTGTCATCCCAGCACTCGGGAGGCAGAGACAGGAGGACTGCTGAGTTTGAGGCTTGCCTGGGCTACATAGTGAGCTCAGGGCCAGCCTGAACTACAAAGCGAGACCCTGTCTCCAAAAAGAAAAAAAAAAAGGCAAGTTGTGTAGTGTCTGTCCACAGCAGGTCACTCAGCCCAACCCTCTACCCCGGGACATGCATAGTACAGATTCTGAATGTGTCTTTCATGCGCTGGATGCTCAGGGAGCAATCTGAAAAGCACTTTCTAACTACTAAAAAATGAACAAACAATAACCAAAAAAAACTACCTATAAACCGCAATCGAGAGCTTCTTCAAGTCCTGGAGGCAGTCTGTCTTCCAACGCTCTTCCCAAACAGGTCACTGTCATCCACTGGGAAGGACTCCATACAGGCATGTCTGAAATCATCTCAGGAAACCAAAAGGCTGACAGAGACAGAAAGGGTGGCCTCAAAGTGCCCTAAATGTAAGCATTAGTCCCAGTTCTAAGGAACCATTGGAATTAACCTATCTCCTCAGGAAGCAAAATGGACCTTAAGACAAGCAGCCATTAAATCACAGCCATGACAGTATTTGGGGAACAAACTATGCTTCCTCGAGGGACATAGTGGAAAGTTATAAAAACCCTCAGGATTCTTTCCATATGGGCAGGGATGCTCCTTGAGGAGTGGTCACTCACATCTCGCAGGACTAGGATTCCAGGAAACCCCTGACAGGGCAGCAAGCTTGCCGACTCTGGGACTACACCCATCTTGGGCAGCGCGCGCCTTGTTCTTTGTTAGAACCTGTAAGGGGAGCGGGGTAAACCCTGGCGATTAGACAACCCCCATCCCACCATGTGGGGAATTTCAACAGATACCGGTTCTAACTGATGCCTCACTGGCTGGACGGAGGCCTTTTCTGCCCACTCAGAAAAGATGACAGTTGGTCAAGGGTGTCCTTGAAAGGTCACTGCCTGATTTTGACTACTTCCGTCCCTTCACAGTGACAGGAGGTCTTCCACCTCTCAAATAACTCAGGGGAACAGCAAAAGCTTTAGGGCTAAAGCACCACTTCTGTTCCCCATGGATCCCTCGGTCCTCTGGAAAGGCTGAAAGGCCAGCCAGGGTCGAGAGTGGACTCTGGCCAAACACTGCCAAGAGACTCTCATTATTTCTGGTAGACCCATAATGACCGAGCACCTGCACACTGGGCTCACTGAATCCATTCGAGATGTCCTTTGGGGGTTCTTTCCGATCTTCTGATATGGTGGGGCCTCCCTGGCTTCAGGATAGACATGACCCACATGAAAAACATCTGACACATCACATAGAACTTGGGAGAGACATATGGGCCAAACGGTGAGAACAAGATTCCACTTCAAAGTTGACAGGAATCCTAGGACAGAAAGGGGCCCCTTTTCTAAGATCTCAGGCACTCACCCTCATGTAAATCTGTGGGTCACATTTGCAGTTGGTTATTGGAAATATCACTCAGACAGAAGTCATTCCAGTGTAAAGACCAGACAGAGTCAAGAGGAAGAAGATGAGTCTTAAAAGATGACTTGACTCTTGAGATTGAGCTGGGCAGAAGCCGTTTGCATTCTTAGCTATCTAGCTAGCTTTGCTTGCCAGTGTTATCCTGATTAAACTAGTTTAGGTTGACCAGAAGACTCTGAATTCATGCATCTGTCACATCACTACACTGGGAGGCAGGAGGTGCCTCTTCCCTGCTGTGACGGGACTCGGGACACACTGAGCACTCACTGTTGATCACTGAAGAAGAAACAAGCGAATGACTGGGAAAATGATGATTTAATAAAGGAATACTTGAGGGAAGGTATATTGCTCGCCGTGGTCCCATTATACCATCCAGTGCCCTAGTTCTGAAACAAAGAAACTGAATTGCCCATAACATGGACATAACATAATTATTTTCAAAGTGTTATTCTGCCCTGTCCTGCTCACCCTTCGAGCTGTGATCCTTTGGCAGTCGAAGGTGTCTTGTTGTCTTTGGACAGACCGATTAAACTTCTCCGGGTAAACAGCACCTCATTTACTCCTTCACACCAAATGATACCCTCCGGGGCCTAAGTCATGCTCCGCGGCTGCCCTGGGCCGAGGTTCCCTGGCGTAAAACTCACCGCTAGCAACCGGCCCTCCCCCCAGAGAGCGGCCGCCGGGCGGGCGATGAGAGAGTGCTGGCTGGTGGCTCGGGCCACTCTGCACGTCTCCACATGTGGATCCCATTTTCAAACCCATGATTGATTTACTCCCGGCCTGTGGCAAACTCCCCATCTCCATGTGATGCTTATCAACAAACGGTGTCTGCTCAACTCATTCCTTCAGAAAAGGCAGCCACGCTGCAGAAATGTGAAATCGTTTCCCATGAACGGCTTTTGCTCCTTCTGACCACTGTGCAGCTCTCCACGTGAGTCAGGCGGCGAGCGCTTGGTGGGAGTGGTCACGCCAGACGGATTCTCCACGTTGGAAAAGTCAGTGTTTACTCCTAATAAAAACATTGGCTTCTCTGGATAATTCGCGTTTTCTCTTATTTCAATTCCTATTACTCATAGCCTCTACTGTGACAAAACGTTTTCTGAAGATGTACTTTTAAACAGTTTCCTGTGGTTCTAAACTATTCAGACAGAGAGAGATAAGTAATGGAAAACATTTATTGATTCGACTAGTTGACTGTTGAATTGGTAGGACAGTCATCCATTCCACATATTTATGGTCATACTTTGCATATGGTAATATACACGTAGGTGTACTTGGGAGATTGTGATATGCCAAATACTAGAGAAAGGTACTACCCATTTGCAATTTTTGTTTCTGGTAATAGACAAATTTCCTTTAGCGTGTATTGGGAAGGGCCATGAAAGGATTTTTGAATTACTGCACTGTCTTAAATGAAGAGGTTGGACTCATAATCATAAATGGGAATTTAGAACCGATTTCATAGCTTAAAAACTGATATTAGGTAACGTAAGAAATTACAGAAGACATGACCAATTTTCTTTAAAATTTTGTTAAATATCTAACTCGTGGATATAATAGATTTGTGGATAGATTTAGCAAATTTACTTACTCGTCCTGGGTTAGGGAACCTTCAGGCACCTGGCGACTGAAACAAGTGGGCAGACGCGCGCGTGGGCCGAGCCACTCACCCGCAGCGACGGCCTCGCGTCCCTCTCTCCCGAGGACGTTTCCATCATGTGCTGTTTTCAGTTTCTATCGTGGTCCCTTTATCATATGATTTTGCAGTGACTCACTTGTACATTTTCAAAATGGCTAAAAATTTTTAAATTACTTCTCTTTATCATTTTTATTATTTGTGGTGTTTTTCTCATTTTATTCCATTTATTTTTGACTCTGTTTCATGGCTTAGTGTAGAGTTTTACAGATTCATTGCTTCCTCTTTGACTTCTGCTCATAATTATCATTCCTCTTTCACCCAGTTTATATTGTACTGTATTGTCTTTTCTTAAATGTTCAATGTAATTTTTTATGTTTAAAATAAGTACCAGGCAATACATTAAGTAATATTGAAGTGTAATTTAATGAATATCTCTCTGAGCCCAAATTAATTGTCACATATATTTTTAATGTGCAGTAGCTCTTTTTAAAACAGTATCTGCTAGCTATTCTCTATTAGATATAGTGACGTGAGTGTTCCATAATGGACATGGATATTTCTCAGATAAATTAGCAAAAGAATCATGAGCACCTGCTATAAGCTACACCTGGGTGAAAGTCCATAGACATAGCTAACTGCACTAACTATGAGAGAGAGAATGGTGTATAGATGTATCCACGATTAACACAGGCCATAGCTGGAGTGGGAGGGGACTTGCATTGTACTGGTGTTATTTGTCCTATATCCTATATTGTCTAAAAGTCCTGCTTGGAGAATATTTCCAAAATAATTTGAGACAGTCTATTACCCTAATGACATGGTACCTACTGCTAGATATGTTTGGCTCAACTTCAAGTACTATGCAAGTCACCCCCTTTCACTTGAATTTTCTCAAGATATAAGATGTCTCACAACCATTTCATATTTGAACTGACTCCCGATAGGTCAGTCTGTAAGAATCTATAGTTCTTGGTTTATCTGTTCCTTTTATTATTATCCTCATCAAAATGAGGAACATTCGTTTTCTGGAAGTTTGATATAAATACTGCATCCCCTAAGTGCCATTTTTCTGTTTTAGTGACATCTTTTCTACCATCATGTTAGTTTTTAGATACGTGAACTTTATTTTTTCTGCATAGTCACTTATTTGTAACATACAATGATATTTTAATTCTCCACTTGTTTCCTGGCGCTTCTGTAATGTCTAATTTATATGACTGTTTTCATGATTTCATCCTGTCGTATGTTTTGTGCTCCACTGATTTCATTTTTCTTTGTACTTCTCTTAGATTTGACAATATTTTTGAAGGAAATTAGACCAGACGTTATTTTGAAACCTATACTACCTATCCTTAGAGTTGTGATTGTTCAGTTTCTTTCGTTCTTGAAGTAAGTGTAACAGGCTGTGGACGTCGGCCCCGGTGTAACTTGCAGGGATTCCCCATGATCCCCTGCTTCCTTCTCAGGCCCATTCTGCTGCTCACCTCAGGGCTCGTGTGCTGGACAGAATGCATCTTGGGACCCCATTAGATCAGAGGCTTGAGTCTATTGTAACTGGCGGATTTGGTCTCTGATCTTTTTAAAGTAAAATTTTATGCCACCACATTAGCGATTTCTGCTAGTCCAGGAGGAAATGGCCTTGGACTCGCTATCACGGTTAAATCATGGATCCTGTCCTCCCAGTGGCCGGGGTTGTGCTCCACACCGTCACCGTCCTTTCCCCAGCACCACCGCGCCCGTCTGTGCACAGAGCTCTGGAGTTCAGGCCTGGTTTCCCCTGAGGATCTTCCCGGCGGCCCTGTGCCCCCAGCTGCCTGCACAGCTCGGCCTGTCTCGTTGCATCTGGGCCTGGGCTCTCTGCCGCCTTTCTGCCTCCA
Source organism: Thryonomys swinderianus (assembly GCA_004025085.1). NCBI lineage: Eukaryota > Metazoa > Chordata > Mammalia > Rodentia > Thryonomyidae > Thryonomys > Thryonomys swinderianus. The sequence continues at coordinate 12,135 of PVIC010009091.1, read as the reverse complement.
CAGAGACATCGCTTCCGTCTTCAGTGAAAACTCCGGATGGTGACAGTAGCTAATGCCTTCTTGCTGGGTTAGGCGTCTGCTTGCGTGTAGAATTAATCACCTTGGAAATGAGCTGTGCCAAGGTTTAACCTGAAATAATCTCATTTTCCAGAGCTCAGTCAAAATCCTGGGAGGCAGAACTTTTGAAATAACCGTTCTCGTCATCAGCAATGACCTCCCACCAGAACACCCATTTTCTTCTGAAAGTGGTTCTTTTCCTTTCCTTACTCCACGATGATGATGAGACAATCCAGTCCTTAAGAAAACCCACATTCGTAATTTAAAAAGTTATAGCCTATGATCTGCACGAAGCTAATGGCTTTTCTTTTGCTTTCTCCAAGCTAATTTGTCCTGGTCAAGCCAGAATATCAGTCCAGGTCATGTGGTATTTAATTGTGAACAGCAATGGCTGCAGGACGTCAGGGGTCACTAGGTGCAGGTGTTTGGCCGTTAGTCACCTCTGCGTAACCTTCCTTCGGCGTAATAAATATGGATAAAATAAGGAAACACCTCAGCCGTCAGCAAGATTAGTGTTCAAGACTAATAGGAGCCTGATTTCTGCTTTTCAACTTTGTTCACATTTAACCCTTCGCGAGCAGAGGATGTCACGTGACGTAAATCTCTCCTCACACACTCGGCTCTTGTTTTCTGAAGTTTATGTACCTTCATTAACGGCATGTCCACCCACCAGAGAAGTGCAGCCGCGCTTTTAAGTATTTTAATACTTTGCGTCACACTTCATAGCTTTTTCTTACGAACATATTGGAATGTTTAAGAAGGTGTTTTTTTGGACAGTCAGGTAATTGTCTGATAAAGTGGCCAATGCCTGTGGCAATGGAGAACCTTATTTCAAAGAATTTATTGGACGTAGAGGGCTGATCTATTCCCCTCAAATAGTTGAAAGATTATTTCAGAAAGCTTTTTCATGTGTTTACTTTTCTATGTTTCCTCTGGCATTTAGTAGAGGCAAAACAAATAGCTTAAAATTTTTTCTCTCTCTCTTTTAGACAAAAGCCTACAACCATCTGGTGCAAGTTTTGAAATCAGGTCAATCTCAAAAGCCACTTCTGTTATTTCTCTGGGCAGCCCAAGAGTGGCCATCATAGGAACATGAGCCGTGAAGATTTAACTGGGTTTAATGAGACGCCCTAAGACTTCAAATAATGCAAATTATTTTATTTAAAAAGCTATCGGACAGTACTCTAATAAACATTTTTGTAAATAAACCATCTGCTTCAAAAAGCACATGGGCTTGTTGTGAAAACAATCCAAAGTAAGTCATTTGGATTCTTTTGCAGATAACTGGACATTTCATAATGCCTTTAATAGCTACCAATTTAAATTTTGTGGAAATTCTTATCTTTTAAAATTAAATTAATACTCATATTGATTTACAGATTTTTTTTCCCTCTTAAAGGAGTCATTTTTATTATCATTAAGTTACTTCAATTCTGGCTGTATCATCTAAATGAATGTTCCAAATTGGAAAATTTAAAAACTAAATATATTTTTTAAAAAGGAAAGCGTATGTCTTTGCCTAGGCTAGTTGATTCAATTTATTAGAAATATATGTTCACACAAAAATAGTGTGCATCATGTCATACATATAATGTGCATTTGGCATCTTTAAAAGCATCTATTTAAAATTTCAGAATTACTGAGATAAAATTGGTAGACAAACCTGACACATATTCAAGTTTACCTTGTTGTAATGCTGAGTATTTAATGGTCACTGCAAAATAAACAACCCATCCATCACTTCACCATTCCCTTTCCTCTGTGTGTGTGTGTGTGTGTGTGTGTGTGTGCGTGTTTTGTGTGTCTACTTCCAGCAAGGTTCAAATATATGAGGTAGTACTATGAATTATTGTCACTACACTGTACTGTAGTCTTCTAAACTTATTCCTCCTAACATCGAACATCAACATCTTTCCAAGCAGGAAAATGCTGTGCATCTAATGTGAGTCTACAGTAAGTCTACAGAAGCCCTCATAGGAGAAAAGACTCAGAAAACAGAGTTGCTCTGTACTGAGCCGGACAAAGTGGCTAATTTGAGGAAGAGCCGCAAGGCAAAGGGTTGTAGCCCGGGAGTAAACCAGGTGGAGAAACGGTGGCAGAAGCAGTGGGTGAGCAAGGTCGGTTTGTATGGACCGCTCCAGGCTTTGACTTCTGCCCGTAGTCAGAGTGTGACTTCTCCCCTGGTATAGGGAGGACATGTGTGTGGAGGTTTATCTTCTGCTTCTAGGAAGAAAGAAAGAAAAGTCAGGCGTGTTCATGCCTCTAGTTTATTGCTGTTGGTTTTACGTTTAATGCCTTTAGTTGCAAACAATCCATGTGCCAGTGCAGCGTATTTTGGGGTAATGATTTGAAACTCATTCACTGTCCCAGTCTTCCAGCAGAAAGCTCAGTGGCTGGCTTCCTCGGTGTGGGTGACAATCCACGACCCTCCTTGCCTTTGCTCGACTTGACTCTGGTCCCCCGTGGTCTCTGTACGCCATGCTAGTGAAGGTTCTGGCCAGGACCGGCCCGAGGTCTCTCGGTTGTCCCAGAGTCCGAGGAGCTCCACAGCTTTCAGGGTGACGCCCCGGCGCCTCCCGCTGGGCACTGGGGTGCAGTGGAAGCCACCGCGCAGCACCCTGCTGTGCCAGGGCCTTGCCCAGTGTCCCTGGGGCAGGGAGGGCAGCGGGGGAGGAGCAGAGGAAGGGGTGCCCAGGCAGCGGAGGACCCCTGCCCAGCAAGTCCCAGCAGCTGGTCTGGAAAATTATGGCTCCACCTCCGCCCTGGCAGCCTGGGCTCTCCAAAGCGTGAGCCTTCTGGGTAACGGCTCACACCCCCTTGTAGCCCGGGCCCTGGAGCCCACCGCACAGGGTTAGGTCAGTGGGGCTGTGACTGCCGCGTCTCACTTCTGCTCCGCTCTCTGACTCCAGTGTCCCATGCCTGGTTGCATGAACTCCATGGCTGGCCTTGGCCAGGTCTTTGGATCCCTCTGTGACCATTTATGAGACTTATGTAGCAATGACCCAGTTGAAAATAATTTTTCAAATGAAAGAAAAGAATGGACCACCTCATTCAACATGAAGGGGTTACATCTCATCTGAATCCCTAAAAAGCCTCTGAGTCCTTGCTCTTACTGAGAAGTACACAATTTTCTGAAGTTTTATCCTTTTTAAAATTATTTTCATCTCTCACAATTTCCACAATTTATTGTTTTCTCCACTTCAAAAAAAAATCTCTCATCTCATAAAGTTTATTGCCCTGGAAAAGTACATTTATATAAGTAGATAAAAAAATCATTCAGTGCCGGGCATGGTGGCTCACGCCTGTCATCCCAGCACTCAGGAGGCAGAGGCAGGAGGATTGCTGAGTTCGAGGCTTGCCTGGTCTACATAGTGAGCTCAGAGCCAGCCTGAACTACAAAGCGAGACCCTGTCTCAAAAAGGAAAAAAAAAAAAAACATTCATTCCCATGACAATTATATAAGTGTAAAAATACATTATGGTAAGTATGTATATGTAATGATTATTCCACATTGTTCATTTTCTATTGAGATGTATTTGTATTTTAGAAAAGCAACCAGCTTTCATTCTAATTTAAGTACAGAAATAAATTATTTGTTATCCATTTATCTATAATCTCTTTTTCAAAGCCATTTATTGAACAAGATTTACAAAATCTACTTGTTTACCATGTATGTAACATATGGGTAAATATCTATTGTTCACGTAAGTATACTTGATATGCATCATATGAAAATTGATCTTCTTTATATTTTCTTGCAGTAATTAATTTAGAAAGATCTTATATACATATATTCTTGTTGAGAGTACAACATTGACATGATTTATGTAATACACTGATAACAAGACTATGAACAATGTTTTAAATTTCTTTTTCAAATGTCAATCAAACATCTCTATATCACCCTTAGTTTAATTATTGGTACAGCTCTCTGAAAGATAAGATTTAAAACATTCCAATGTTTCCCTGATCTTAAAATAAATAACAAGAGACTTTCCACTAGACAGGTACATTGGATTAACACAACCTGTTTCCCTACTATATTCTTAAAACAGAACTGACAGCCTCAAAATAAGAATATTTTGGCAAAGTACAAATGGAATTAAAGAGAAGACCTAGTTTCACTTTGCAAGTATGAAAGGTACCAAAGTAAGTTATGCAAGAAATGATTTCAAACCATTCCAAGGAACAAAAGAAAGAGGGATGGAAGACATGTGGCCATCACTTATCAAATGGAATGATGTCTTGCAAAATGAGAAGTAAGTTTTAATGGTGAAAGAAATTAACATATAAGCATAGTAGAGCCATCAAACCTTGGCATAACTCCATACTAAGTATATTTGGCATATGATAACAATCTGGAGAACTTGTGCTATGATCTAGCTTTATCGGAATGCATATGTTGAGGAATTTCACATTTACTGATAAGGCGGCAATGAGGCACAGTGAGATGGGAGACAAAATCTTCAATCCTTCCAGAGAAGAATGGGTTTAGGGAAGAATGTTGCACCTGCTGCTGCTCACTAAGTGAGATTTAGAGCTTTATTGTTTTTCTTTTAACTCTACCCTGAGATTGTAGACTGGATAATACTTCACGGGGACGCAGAGCACTAAGATGAAAGGTCAGAAGACATCATAAATTATAGGGAGCCAAGATGAACGTGTGTGAATTAAACTTGTGCTTGGGACTTCAAATATTTTCCTATATGGCTAAGGACTTTCTCATGAAAGAAGAACTTGTGCAGACTGAACTTGAGCTCTGACTTTTTACTCAGATACTAGATGATCTAGTGACTTCATTCAATTAAATAAGTTTTGTACTATAAAAATTGGAAATCCAAGACAAAAACCCTTTTTAAACTGAAATAATACAATCAACATATTTAATAACTGGGGGACAAAAATACATCTAATTGTGGCTTATTGAACATATCAGACCATATTAGAAAAACAAGTTTTCAAAAAAACATTATGTTCAATTCAAGATTTTCTTTCACAAAAGGCTAAAATAACAACAACAAAAACACATATATCATGCATGTTGAAGAGACACAATATTTATTGTTTAGTATGTGGTATCTGATTTCTGCTGTGTACTTCAGTATGTAAAGAATTAAGAAGTCATCAATCCCACCCAAAAGTGAAAAAGAGCCCAACAAACTAAAAATTAATAATTCTTATGTAAATCAGGAATCAAGTCAAACTTTCTCGCTGAGAACTGGATAAATGGGTGGGTAGATCTGAAGCCCCGCAGCTCCCAGGGAGCAGGACCCTGGTCTTGAGTCAGTCTTGGTGGAAACAATGTTAAGCAACTGCAGAATCGCTGTCATGCATGTGGACTGGCTTCAGAGCTAATCACTCAGAGGTGGGTCAACCCCAGGGAACCTTCTGTGCTTCTCTGAGTTTTACCTCCAGGTGTTCAATCAAATTCTCAGTATAAAGATTGGAGGAAAATTACCTTTGTTACCACTGGGATATCAGAAAAAAACAAAAACTGTAAAATATCTCCAGGGATTTTTATTCCTATTAAGTTTCCTTGGGTCCCAAGAGAATCATTTTGAAACTAACTGACCGGTACTTCACCAAACTAACGGGCCCAGAGGACCGGAAACACTCAACTGAGGCTCTCTAAGAGACTGAGGCATGCTCACTGAGTGGTGGCACGTTCCCTTCTCAACCTCTCCACCATTCCGTAACAGAAATAGAGCTAAAAGGCTATAAAACTCAAGCATTTCTTTGCTGTGTCTACAAAAATACAAAAACTACATAGAAGGCAAAAATACAGACACTAAAAGAAATTTCAGCCCCTGACTCCATAGCTACAGCAAACATAAACAGAGTCTAACTCCTAGACAGAAAAACATAAAACCTCATTCTAAAGGTCTAGTTATATCAGTTCCCTTTTTTGAACAATCTTGTTTGACTTTTAACTAAAGTTATAAGACATGACAAGTAGCACAAAAAAATCATTCTATGATGAGGCAAGGAAAACCTGAAAACCAAAACCAGATATTGCAAAGATTTTGAAATTATGCAACTCCCACAGTGAAAATATAAACAAGTGTTTAAATGTTGAGTTCTAAGAAACAGAAGGTAGCATACAAAAAGTGGTATCATAAGCAAAAAGATGGAAAGTTCCAAAAGAGTCCAAAAAACAAAAAACAAAGCTTGTGTATATGAGGGCAGGGGAGACAGGTGGTACGGGAGTAGGGGAAGGGGAAAAATGAGAAGGCTGGGCATGGTGGCTCACGCCTGTCATCCCAGCGCTCGGGAGGCAGAGACAGGAGGACTGCTGAGTTCGAGGCTTGCCTGGGCTACATAGTGAGCTCAGGGCCAGCCTGAACTACAAAGCGAGACCCTGTCTCAAAAAAAAAAAAAAAAAGAGAATTAAGTTGTATCATACACTGGTACAAATTCTCAATGCAGAGTATAATTTTAATGTGTATATATAATGTATCAATAAAATGTACCAATTAAAAAAAAAGAAAAAAATGTCCCAGAAGGAATCAAAAGGAAATGATAAAAATAAAAAACACCATAACAGAAATGAAGAATACCTTCAGTGGGTTCATCATTAGACGAGAGAACAGTGTAGACATCAGCGAGCTTGAACATGTACCAATACAACCTCTTAAACTACAATGCAAGAAAAAAGAATGAAAAGATGGGACAGAATATACAAAATCAGGATTAATACAAACACCATAACATTATGCAGGAAAACCAAAAACCACAGAAATAAGAATTTTTTGAATAATAGTTGAGTACTTTCCAGAACTGGTCGTAAACACTGAACTTCAGAACCAGGAAGCTCAGAAAACCCGAAGCAAAATAAATACCAAAATTCTCTAACTGGATGTATCATATTTCAGGTGTAGAAAATCGAAGATAAGAAAATCTTAAAAGGTGGGTGTAAGAATGTAGCTTCCACTTGATTGCTTTGGGGTCTGCCTGGAGTTGGTGGTGATTATAATTTTTCATGCACAAGACATCGATAGTAGGTGTAGAAGTGACAAGGATCTTGTAGAAGCGGTAGAATGAAATATTTGAGCTGTGCAATCTCCCTGTCTTCCTAACAAGTCCTGCCACTGCCCAAAATGATCCCATAGGAAAAGTCGGAAAAATGTTCCCAAAACATACAATGAGTTTCAGGCAGAGATACATTTTTTATTTTCCAGAAGATACTGTGAATGTCTGGAAAAACTGATGGGGGTTCCAACACTGAGTTCTCCCACAGTTTTGTATTATATGTGAAAGTGTTATAAGCAATCGATGTATCTTGATCCTTATAAAAACTCTAAGAAACATATATTATTCTTAAATTACATTTTACAAGTTAATAAAAACCTGAATCGCAAACAGGAACTAAACAAACCCAGGAATGCAGCTAGTCCATCTGGGATGTCCCGGAATTATCTACTACGGTCCTCGACAGTTCAACTACTTTGTGACATACTCATCAAGTGGCACATTGTCAGAAGTTCTTAAGATACGGATATATAGCCGGGCGTGGTGGCTCGCGCCCTCATCCCAGCACTCGGGAGGCAGAGGCAGGAGGATTGCTGTGAGTTCGAGGCTCGCCTGGGCTCTACAGTGAGCTCAGGGCCGGCCTGAACTACAAAGCGAGACCCTGTCTCAAAAAATAAATAAATAAATAAAGATATAGATATAGATTTTCTATGTTGCACTGAGTGTTTTTTTTTTCCTGAGAACTCTATGAAATATAGCAGTTTGTCTCTCAGAAACAATGATGATGTACCTAAACTATTTTAGTCTGATGAAAAGTTTTCTATAAAAAATGATCAGATAACTTTCTCTTTAATTCCAGAATGTTTTTAAATATTAAGAAGTGAAATGGCACACATACAGCCTGGACAAAGTGCACAGGCTCAGGGCCTCCCATGTCTTCGCTGGCGTGTTGAGACCGCCCAGCTGAGCCCTACAGTTCCAGGGCGAGGTGGCTGACTTGCCCGAGTTATCCGAAGCGGTCGCCGGCTGCTCCACTGGGATTTCAGTGCATAGTTCAGAGCAGTCTCTCATTCTCCTCCAAGCCAATCCATGGAATGTTTTTGTTCCAAAACTGCATTTCCAGTACAGTGCCAAAAGCATTTCACAGGCAAACAAAATGATGATTTTCACCCAGTAGGCATGTTCACACCTTGAAGATGTATTGCTCACTGGTACTTAGCATATCCTCCCTAAACTGTGGAACATTAAATTCTCACTTACTGTCAATGCAGTAAAAAGTCAAGCTGTTAATTCACTAAAACTACAAAAATTATTAAATTCCATAGTTCTATACATAATTATAGTTTGAAGTTATTTTTCCTACTTCAAAGTGATATGAAACCATTGTGTAGCTATAGCTACAGTGGTCCTATCTGGCCTGCTATTAGTTTATTATTTTGATGATTTTAACATGATGAACATAATCATAATTTCAACAAACTTATTTTTGAGAGATTATTGTATGAGACATTATTATTCATCTGTAAAGTATTTATAGTTCAAAACTTCTTTTAGACTAATCAGTGGGCAATACTGACCTACTGTTTCATAGGATGTGGCAATTTTTCTTACTTTATTTTAAAGTTCCTTGTATCTTTTGTAGAAAATGGACCTTATTACTCAGGAGCATTTTAAGTATTTAAAAAAGTAATATGCAGAAAAGAACTGTGGAAACTTATGCCTTTCTAATGGCAGCATCTTCCCCTCGCTCTGCTTAGGCCTGAGGATCGGCCCCATCCCACATAGGATCTTTGCGATCCTGTCAAATCAGTCATCAATGAATTCTTCCAGTCATTCTGTTTGGGAGAGGATGGAAAAGCTTAACATCTTACCCTATAAATTGAGTTTTCATTTTTAAACAAAGGAAAATGAACTCCTATTTCACCACATTGTCACACACACCAAAAAAACCCAATACATCTAGTGAGAACATGTGGGACTCGAGATATCTCCTTCCTTCCCTTTGTACAATTTAAATCCCTATAAAATTTCTTTTAATTCCCTCCCTACAGCAGAACCCAGTTAGATCTCTAGCAGGAAATATCAAGCAATGTAAAACACCTTCTGGAATGGAGCAGAACTGGTCAGAGTACTCATTTTTCCCTTTTGGTTTTGTGGCATTACCACTGAAACGTGTAAACTCTTTAGACATCAGTTTCTTTATCTGTCAAGTGGGCATAGTAATAAAATCTCCTAAACTTTATGAGGCTTAAAACAGAACCAGTGGCGTTCAGGGAATTCATGTGATGTCCGCTGCATCTGTTTCCCTGTTACAAGCCACTGCTCTTTGGGTACCTGTTTTTAAAAGTGTCGAATCATCTTCATGCACACTCCCAGGTGGGGAGGCGCGTGAGTCTCTCATCTTTCTACCTCAGCACGAGGGACCAAGCTCTGTGGGAGCCAAAAGCTGGCGAAAGCTCAGAATAAAGGAGAATTTGTTTGAGGTTGATGCGCGTCTCAGACTAATTTGGAATCTTGATGTTTAGTTTCCCCTTCTGTTCTGCTTGCAACAAGACGATAACTGGAAGGAGATACAACAAATGTTTACAGTTGAGTTGATCCTCTCATGGGCTTCGTTAAGTTCCTGCGGGTGTTGTGCCTTCCAAAGGCCAAGGTTCAAGGTTCTGTTTCCTAATCGCAGTGCGCTCTGAGGGCCAAGGGCGTCCGCTCTGTCCTTGCCGCGGAGATTTACGACGCCCCTTCCAGGGCAGCTCGCTGTCAGGCAGGCGCTGAACTCCCGGGCCTGGCCGGAAGCCTGAGCAGAGCCTCGGTGCCCAGTCGAGCCTCCCGCACTTCTGCAGCTTCCCGGAGGGAGCCGTGTGGGCGTCCACTAGCGGCCCGAGGCATCACTGGCTGGCACCGAGCTTACCGCCTAAGGAGCCCGGCGATAACACTCTCCTGCGGCCGGAAGGAAGGCAGACGGCCAGGGCTGTGGAGGGTGGAGAGGGCCGCTGGCGAGCGTGTGGGCGGAGGGCGCTGGGGAAAGGAAAAGCTCACAAGGAAGCCACCCGTCGGGCCTTGAGTACATAAGCTGCGTATTTATACGGAGTAAACACCAACAGTTAGCGAAACAGCCCAGGCCACGAAGGCTCAGTAACGTGATGGGACCTTCTGTGTCTGTCTCCGCGCGGGGCCCTCGACAGCGAGCGACGCAGAGCTTTCATTTCCTGCTCGCTGGGTCCGGGACGGACGCGCTGGGCGATGACTCAGCGGCTCCTGGGCAACGGCCCTTTGAGGGAAAAGCTTCCTGATTGCGCCACGGCCTTTTCTCAAATGTCTCCTCTCTTCCTGCCCACCCCCAGCAGCCCGAGCTTCTCCTTTCGCCCCCAGATCGCCACCCACGGCTCCATCCGCTGCCCACGCTCCGTAAAACGGGCTCCCTTCGCTTCCTGGCGTTTATCATTGTGATCCACTGGGTTCTGCGAAGCTGGGATCAACCCAGCCAAACTAAATCACTAATGCCTCTGCTCGCTGTCAACTGCTCAAATGATACACTCGTAACCATTGTTTCAATAGCAAGATTAAAAAAACAGCGTACTGCTCAGGAGAGACACAGAGGGAAGTGAAGTTTCAAAATTGTTAAAGCTTCCAAATATTATGCAAATAATATGAAAGTTGTGCTTGTTATTCGGTTCTCTAAAATGTAAAAAAAAAAAAGAGAAAAGCGAATGTATTCAATAAGCCTATGGATACCCTATCTGTGCGGCGTAGCATATCTAGGGCACATAACACGTGACGTACTTGAAAACCACTGAAAAGGTTTTATGTGTTCTCGCAGAAGTCATATATGAGGTAATGCACAGCTTCAATGGAGATTTAGTTATTCTACAATATGTATGTAATTCAACATATGATGCTGTCTATACTATAATACTTAATTTTAATTCTAATAGTTTTAAAACTGATGGATGAAATTGAGATATTACAGTTACCCAAGCTGTTAAAGAAGTAAATATTTTAAAACTTAAAAGTAACTACAGAAATTCTTATGGCAAAAACAAATGCAATGCAATTAAAAATGAAAGAGATCTGTGATTATAGACACCTAAAGAGGCTGCTTACCGAGTACCACAGGTGGCGGTTTGTCCACGCTGGCCACTGACACTCGGGGCTGGCTGTGGGCAGCTGTGAATAGCAGCACCCCTAGGCCCTGCTCACGCCCCCCCAACCGCGTACCATCCGCAGTTGTGACACCCTGAAATGCCTGCGGACACCCCCACTGTGCCCTGGGGACAAAGTCTCCTTTCAAGAAGGAACCTATATAAATATGATTTCCTATATATAGATGGGAAAAGAACAGCTGTTGGTTTGTCTTTTTAAAAATCTACATATGTTGACTTTTAACCTCAAAGCACAGTTTGAAGAATGCACGAGAAATATAGGGGAAGTGAAGATAGAAGATAAGGGTGATTCCAAAGTAAAGAATGAAATACGTACATTTGAATAAACAAAAAGGGGAAAAAAAGCTGATAGAATGTACTGTCCATTTCCAAGGTGGTAATTTTTGCCCATGGCCGAGACCAGGTTCACTGATCTCCCTCAGTCAGACTTCAGAGTAGATTCTCAAAGGCGACTGTCGTAGCCGGGTCAGGGCAGTTCCAGTCCCCACTGGCTCCAACCCACAAGCCATCATTGCTCTATGACTTGAGAGACCGCCCAACACCAGTAAGCACATCCTTTTACACACCTGTGAGCACACAGAGCCCTGAAACAGGGCCTGATGTTCTCGTGAGTCTAGTGAACTTGCTACTCATCGGGCTAAGAGGTCACGTGCAGCAGTGGCTCTCAGAGTAGCCTGAGCCGTGGGCCTCCGCAGGGTTCGTGAAATGCTCAGAAACACGAACTCCTAGGGTTCTTCTCAGACCTACCGCGTTGGAAGACCTGGGAGGACCGTCCAGCCAGGTGTACCTCTGAGCCCTCCAGGTGAGACAGACGTGTCACCTCTCAGTGTGGGAACTACAGGCCTAGAAAATAACACTAATTTTTGAGTCACTTGATGTTTTTAAAGAATTGTCATCCTGTCGGCTGTGTTCCCACAAGCCATTAATCAAACAGCAGAGAAATTCACTG